>PKRV01002653.1:248084-543511 GCA_003709505.1 Hyphantria cunea
ATATATATATATATTATATTTGTCACAACTTTAGCTAACTGTTATTTTAGTCTATGCCACTGTATTATTTACTTTACTATATTGGAACATTTAATAAAAGAGTTCAATTTAAGTATGCCAGATATATTTTGCGTGTTCTTCAATAAACGTACATTACGTATGGGTGAAGCGGACTGGCTGAAGAGCCCGATCGCGACGTGATACATTAGCTTACATTGCTGACAATGCATTTGTTACTTTTTTTAAAATGATATAGCGGGCAAACGAGCAGACGTATCGTTTGATGGTAAACGATTACCGCCGCCCATGGACACCCGCAACACTAGTGACGTCACAAGTGCGTTGCTGCCCTTGGGGGATTGGAAGGGGGATTAGGGGAAGGGTTGGCTTATGGGCCTCCGGTATCCTCACTCACTGAGTGAAACATAGCGCAGGCGCTGTTTCACACCGGTTTTCTGTGAGGCCGTGGTGTCACTCCGGTCGAGCCGGCCCATGCATGCCGAAGCGTGGCTCTCCCTCGGTCTAACATAGCACCATCGCGATCCTATATCTTAAAATGAAACATGGCTTCACCCGCGTGTATGTCCGTTACTGCGTTAAAGAGTAGCTCATGCCCTTCCTCAAAGTATCTCAAAGCTAAATTTCATTAATATCGGTGCTGCAGTTTATATGTAGAACAGAGTGAAAATATCGATTAAGATGCCGATCAATTCACTAATTAAAATTTGATAGCGAAATATCAACATTACATAATATTTCCACTAAAGGTTTTGTAGTTTAACAACTAAGAAAAATGTTAATATACATTTGTCGTCCATTACTCTATTATATTATTGTTTCAGCCTGTAATCGAGAAGAAAGACCTAGTTGCTCCACCTAAGCCGGAGAAGAAAATACCGCTGTTCAACTACTTACTTGACATATTCCAAAATAAATTTACACTCAGGTAAGAACTATCAATAGTGTGGTTACTTTAGTATTAGTGTGCAGACTGGAAAAGGAAAGTATTGTTATATCAGTAAGCCTAGTGGCTTTGAATAATTTTAAAGATAAGCTCTGTAATTAGTATAATACAAATTACTATAAATACTCTTAAAGCCTTTATCTACGCCCACGCTATAAATCCTCTTAAGTTTAAAAGTTTCTGAAACAGCTAGCTTATATTATAGTTATAGGAGTGATACCACGGCCTCACAGAAAACCGGTGTGAAACAGCGCCTGCGCTGTGTTTCACCGAGTGAGTGAGGATACCGGAGGCCTATAATCCAACCCTTCCCCTCATCCCCCTCACCATCCCCCAAGGCTGGCAACGCACTTGTGACGCCTCTGGTGTTACGGGTGTCCATGGGCGGCGGTAATCTCTTACCATCAGGCGATACGTCTGCTCGTTTGCCTCCTATTCCAAAAATAAAAAATAGTAACCATAATATCATCCAAACGTTGTACTAAATTTCTCTATGCAACTCCTTTTTCAAAAAAAGAACATTGTCAGGCACGCGCTTTTCACTACCACAATGCAGTATTTAAAAAAAGAACGGGTACTCGAATTCACGTCGCATGCCGCTATATTTTGTTCGTTATTAGTATTGCATAAATATATTTTTTATAGAGGATTCATATCATGGGTGTAGATAAAGTCTTGTACGCAGCTGTACATAATTAGGTATTAAAACACTCAGGCGATACTATTATCTTCGCTTCGTGTGGTAAACCCACATTCGTGTTTTAATACCTTTTATTATATACAACATTTCCTTAAATAACTATTAAATAACGCATTTATCGCATTGTAGCTTAAACTGAACTGCGGTCGACGAGGCACCTTTCTATGTTGTATTAGACGCCACGAGTACTGGTTTATTCTAAAAAATTCCGTCTCCCACAAAACATTCGAACACGACCATTTCCGAGAAATATAAACAAACTTTGATTTATAGTTGCAGGTTTGCGCAACTATCAATCCATATTCGAACTTAACTTTATTGTAGTAGGGTTCATTATTCTGTGCCACAATGCATTATTATTAGAACTTATCCAAAATTTGTACGGCTAAACTGGCAACAATTTGCGGATCAAGCAAAGTGTTATTCCATGTAGATTATGAACCTACAACACTTGGCGTAGTAGAAAGCGGTGTGGGGACCGCCAAACCCACTAGACCAACCGTGCGGTCTCGTACCGTCAGTTTCGTGATAGTAGTAAGGAATAAAAGTGAATTATTTGTTCGTGTACAGTGACAATAAGACCTCGTCCAGCACGGGCCCGGAGCGCACGGTCCAGTGCCCGGAGTTCTACCACAGCCTGTACCCCGAGCTGGTCTCGTCGGGAGCGTACTACCGCTACGATCGCTTCTCCTTACCTGACGCGCTCGCTCACACCGCGGTCGGACACAACGTGCTCAAGTGGTACTACATACAGAACTGTTTGGATAATGGTGCTACCGCTGAGTTGGAAACCGAAGGTTGGTAGTTTTTTTTTATGGGGTAGGGAACAAACAAGCAAACATATAGCCTGATGGTAAGCGATTTTTGCCGCCCATGGACACCCGTCACATTTGCGTTGCCGGCCTTTGGGGATGGGGAGCGAGATGGGACTCTGTCACTCGGTGAAACCGTCCTGTATCTTTGTGCCCGTAGTATCACTCCGCTCGAGCAGGCTCATTCATGCCGAAGCGTGGCTCTGTCTTTTGGCAGAGCCACGCTTCGGCATTTTGACTCAATGAATGCAGACCGTGCTACTTTAGGCTCGGTCTGTGGTCATCGGCCTGTTGCTTCTGCATCATTGGGCCTTCGACCTCGTACTCACCATCGAAACCTGACAGCACGAATGCTGTCATTTTGGTCTTCCGTGAGAGGTTAGTACCGCTCCGGTCGAGTCGGTTTATTCGTGTCGAAATTAGTGTAACTTTGTAATTTAATAAACTCAGAAACCCGGTGTGAAACAGCACTTGCGTTGTGTTTCACCGAGTGAGTGAGGATACCAGAAACCCGTACCTCAATCTCTCCACCCATCCGCACCCTCCTCCCCATCCCCCAAAGGCCAAACGGCCGGTAACGCACTTATGGCGCCTCTGGTGTTGCAGATCTCCATGGGCGGCGGTCATCGCTTTCCATCAAGCGATACGCGATTCCATACAAAAAAATGATTTTAGTCATAGTTATTCGTGCGCAGCAGTGTGAGTGATAGTGTGTATATTGTCGTGCGGCGCAGTGGTGTCGGGCTGCGCGGAGGAGCTGGTGTACTGGGACACGGCGCTGAGCGTGTCGTGCCTGGCGCGGGGCGCGCGGCGCGGGGCGGGCGGCGCGGGGGGCGCGGGCGGCGTGCCCGTGTGCGCCGCGCTCTACGCCGCGCTGCTGTACTGCAACGCGCCGCGCCTGCACGACGAGGTCTACCTCACCCCACCGATCGCGGTACGTGCGCGCCTACCTCTTACTGTACTCGCTCACCTCACGGCCTCGGTGGAGGTGGTGCGTTCGATAGCCGGTATGATCTACAAATATTTGTTACTAAGTTTGAGTGTTTTCTATAAGTAAGTATTTACAAAAAGAAGTATAGTTATGAGTTGCCCGATACCCGTATTACCAGCTCTGCTATGTTTGGGACTAGATGGGGTGTGTCAGATGTCTGCAATATTGTTATTATTATTCTTATATGTTAAAAGACTCCATAAAATCAATACAATCGATATGTATATACAGGGTTAATTTCAATTAGCTCATCACCTCTTGGAGGCAGCTTACCTACATCAATCCCAACGACATTTGTTCTACGACTTTTTACAAATCTTGATAAATAACCCAAAAAAACAAGAAAATGTTTGCCCTCGGTTATTTATTGCTCTGTATATTGTAAGAAATACGTAAAATGACATCGCCCGGGCGTCCCTACCTCGCCCCCCGCATTCATTCGACGTTTCGGTACTAACTACCTACTACGGTTTCCCGCGCTTTTTTTAGCCGATCTATTGAAGTCAAATTTACACTAAAAAAATAATACTTATCCTAAAATAATTCAGATTATTACATTTTCACGTTAAATGTATGAAGTCAGCTTCTTTAAAGAAGTAAGTTTGTTAAAACCCAAGCTTGTCTCGATACGTACCTACTAAGGTACCTAACCTACAGTGAAACAAAACGAGATGACAATTTATCTAACAACTCGTTCGCACTCTCAATCCACTTTCCCTTCATACTTTATCAGACTTGGGACTAGCTACATTAAAAAATGACAGAATTGGTAGTCTAAAATCTAAAATCTGCATTCGAGAAAAACAAATTTAATCATTATTTCTTTAAAAATGTTACTAATATTAATGCAGGCGTATTTAAAAAAAAAAGTGCGTGCGTACAAAGTACACATGTCAGAAGTGAAACTTCTTAGCTCTCTCCCACCTCTCGCTCCATGGCACTGTGCGTGATACGACAATCGCTCTATCTCATTTTTTCTCTCGATTTTTCTCACTTGCTCGCTCCCTACTCTCACTCCATCGCTAGTTGCTTCATGCTACGTTCGCCCTGTCTTACTCTCTCTCAATCGGTCTCGATCGCTCTCTCTCTCTTTTTCGACACTTCCGTTGCATACTTGCGTGACGTTACATTTGTAAAAAAATTACCCTCATGCGCCTAAAGAAGTTTCACTTCAAAACTGGAATCAGCCTATGTATTAACATTAATTCAATGTCTTATTTACATAAGGATTCGGTAAGTATTTACAGATTACCTCGTAAATTTAAGTCTCGCGGATGCTGGTGGGTATCACGCATATATCGTTCATTATAGTCCCCTTCACACCCAACACAAAGACCACCAACGTGTCACCAACTCGTGACAGTACCTGTGTAATTTGTTTTAATTTGCTCAAACGCCCCAACAATCTTCTCCATTAACATGACGCGGCTAGCCACTTCACCACCGGAATAAACTATGCTCTTCACATGTTCCCACAAATAAAAGTCCAGAGGAGTAATATCTGGTGACCTAGGAGGCACGCAAGAGCTCCTCCACGTCCTATCCACCGACTGCGGACCCTGTTCGTATACGGATCGCAGTACTGTTTATCGTAGGGACTCATTTATCGAAATTACGCGGGAACGGGAGCGAGTTGCCCACGCGTTTCTAATCGATCGTGACGTACGACTGATGACTGAGGTAAATTTTTGTTGATTTTTTTTGTGCATCGCCGCCGCCGCGTCACCCCTCAACCCTGCGCCCGCAACACGTTCCAATATTTTGCCTATGCAAGGTGCGTAATGTAGAGTTATGCGAGTTCAGAGGCAATAAATAAATTTTGTATGGAAAAACTTAAATTTTAAAACTGTTATTAAAAAAGTCATAGAACAAATGTTGTTGGCATTGATGTAGTAAAGCAGCCTGCAACAGGTGATGCGCTAATTTAAATTAAGCTTGTATATGTACCTTAGGTCACGGATTCATTTCCCACCCAAAAAAAATCTAAAAAGCAAAAACATTTCTAAATCTGTACACATAAACACATCATTAAAATAATATTACTATCACACATTACTCAATAACATATGCCAGTGCCCACTGGGCAGATGACGTAAAATAAATACAGCTAAATTAAACTGTATGTATATTATTTCAGTAACATGTAAATACGTTTATAAACGATCTGATTACCGTAACCGACTCTGTTGGACAACACCTGGAATTAAAGTGATCTTATTATTACGAAATGGCAATTTTCGTTGTAATTTTTTTAAAACTTCCAGTTAGGCCTAATGTAATTTAATAATATAATATAATTAAATAATTGTCTGAAATAAATTATTCTTCTGAATAATTTACTTCGTTTCTGCTTATTATTAGATGTCTAATACCAAAGAAAAGGATAATACAACTGCCTAGGTGGCGCAACGGTAGCGTATGCGACTGCTGTTCCTGAGGCCTCTGGTTCGATTACCTTTGTATGATCTGCAAATATTTGATTTGGAGTTTGGGTGATTTCTATGTATGATATGTATGTAATTACAAAAAAAAGTATATAAGTATACATAAAAAATCAAAACGCAAAAAATCTCCAAATTCATTTAAATTCAGCTATGAACAAATAACTGTGACTGTGACTTCGTCACTACTCCCGCGCAACTTTATCATTCAGTACGCGCTTCTACTCAAATCAACTAGTACCCATAGTACAAGCTCTGAATATTTTTCCGGAATATTTATTTAATAATAATAATGAGGATCAACAAAATATACATTCCCCTTTTTCTTTATAAATATTTAAAAACAATGTAACTATAATGTAAATATAGATATATAAACCTCGAATCCTATGTCATAAACGTTCAGCGAAAAGAAAATTACTAAAATAATAAATACGAATCACTAAACCAGATAGCCTTGCTAAGTGCACTTAATAGAAATTAGTAGCCTTATTATACATAATTTTCTTTTTTCAATAGGGGTTCAATCATTTTAACCAAGTTATTATATCCCCAGTTGGCCCGCACGACCCTAAAACACAAGAACGCTTCAGCGGAACAGTTATACATGATCCGTCAATGTATCGAGCGTCTCACGGGCATGGGCGAGGTGGAGGCGCTGCGGTCGCTCGGCTACGCAGTCAACGGCCTGCTCTTCAACGCCGACGAGGACTACCGACGAGAGATCATATACAGAGTCGCCAGGTCAGTGGTTATTGGATCTATTCTAGACTGCAATTGGGTACATGACTGCATCGTTAATAAATACCGATGGCGCCTTCATTATAACGTATATTCAAAAAAATGTCGGATAATATAATTACTAGAGCTTTTCATTTCTACTACAAATTTGAATCAAATAAGCATTGAAATATATTGCTCAATTGATTACTCTGAAACCTTAGAATATTCACAAGCAAGCTACTCTAAGTCTAAAACAGTGACGTCACAAGTTTGTATTTAGTACATTTTTCATACAAAGTTATCGTTTTGATAGATGATAAAAAGTTACTAATTTGACTAAGGTACCATCTAATCTATTATTCGATAATAACGTTATTAGAAAACATTGATGAAAAATATGCGTCACAAGCCGAACACTTAGGCCGATCGTGTCTCTCTATCGCTGGTACCACGCTCTCGCTTGCACGCCTAGCTCAAGAAGAACGTGACAATGAGTCTTGCTTTTTCGTGCGTGTAGCCGCTGTTCATCAATTTATAAGACGTCATAAACAATGAAAGATTTACCCTGGTCCGTTCGACCCATCCCAATATAGTATAGCTTGTCTATCCAGTTGGAATCGTACAGGTAATTACTTGTCTTGTTGACTAGTACTATAAAGTTAACCTGTAAGTGACCAGTCTGGCCTGCATGGTATAAAAGACCAAAACCTAATTTTGAAGGATAAGGACTTTATATTTAAAGCTGTTATGTTATCAACTTGATAGTTTTATGTTCCGTTTTGATCATTTGTAAGAATCTACCTAAATATATATGCGTCTCTCATCTTTATATACATGAGTCTTCTGTGCGTGTGTATGTGACTAAACTCCTCCAAGCGGTTGAACCGATTTTAATGATTTTTTTTTAAATCTATTCTTTAGGATTCAAGAAGATTTAGATTAAAAAAGTGTTTGATTCGGCCTGCGGCGTTACCGGATGAAGTTATACCGTAGGAAACACTGCGGGGCTCATATAGTATTATGTAAACCCGGAAGTTACACTTAGCCCTACCCGTTATCCTTATAGGTAATTCATCAACAATAACCCATAATGTCCCACTGCTGGGCTCGGGTCTCCTCTTAGGAGAGGGTTAAGGCCATACGTCCCCACGCTGGCCAAGTGCGGTTTGGGGACTGGCAAGACTACGTTGTGGCTACGTAACCTTGCTCACATAAGCTTATAAGCTTCACGACTTACCCTATGATAACAACCGGGACCGACTGCTTAACGTGACCTCCCGATCACGGAGACGCTCATGGTAGCATGCCACCAGCGGTCACCCATCCAGGTACTGACCGCACCATCGTTGCTTACCCTCGGTGATTGTTTCTAATCACCGAATGCAACTGGGCTATGAGCGCCTTGTAGGTAAGGTCAAGTTTAATTGTAAATATAATATTTAAGTTTATCCCATAAAAATAGCAATTAATTAGCTCTAATGGAGCTAAATGTAACTGTCGCCTCAATCGTGACTCTTATATGTCATATAGACATGCAATGGCAATGAAATTAAGAATATTATTTATTTAGTAACTTTAATTATTATTATATTCCACACGAATTTAGTTCTACATAAAAAAACTATATTAATTTTCTCGTAGCAATTACTATCTATATGGAAAAAATGTTCAATAACAAAGAAGTCGCATACAATAAAAAAAACGACAAAAGAAGTTTTTGCCGAAACCCGGGATTGAACCGGGGACCTTTAGATCTTCAGTCTAACGCTCTCCCAACTGAGCTATTTCGGCTACGTTCATGTACTCGAAATTAAGCCTTAGTTTGCATTGTGTGTTTTGCCTTCGCTATCAAAGATTAATATGTATTTATTTCTTCCGAAACATTTTCCCAATTTTTATTACTAGGTTTTGCCCGCGGCTACTCCCGCGTGTATATCGAATATATTTTTTTTGTATATTCAGCTTTCTATTGCTACAAGAATTTTCAATATCAAGTATCATCAATCCATTAACTTATAGTTAGAATTCTCTTCTCACCTTGAAACTTTGTATAATATTTCTGTAAGTACACCAAAACTAAAGTGTAAAAACTTAATGATTTTGGAGTGTTTGTGGTGTCAATATATAGTTAAACATAAGGAAAGGCAAGTCGGTGCAAAGAGAGAAAGCCTTTGCTATGCATCTTCTACCGCATTTACTAAGGGTAGTGCTCTGAGGGATTGTTGGGACTGATTCGCGCCGATTCTTTCCGCCATCGTCTTACGCGACAGCAGTTTCGTCCCCATCCCTTAGATGGCTGGCAGTCCACAATTGTGAGACTTTAGGAAATTTAGGAAATTTCTGCCTCGCACAGCAAAAATGTGGAATGAACTGTCGCCTGCGGTATTCCCGGGCCGTTTTTTTTACGTATGAAAACCCCCTCAGGCCTTCATCCCACCGGGGTTTGTGGCGGGGCGGTGTGTCGGAATCGAACCGACTAAAACCACACGGTGTGCCATTCTGCGCCCGAGACGGGAGAGATCCGGGAACCGCTTTCTTACGCCATCCGGAGGTATTCCCGAGCCTATTTCAACCTTCAAACCTTCAAGATAAGAGCTCACTCCATCTCAAAAGGCCGGCAACGCAATTGTGATGCCTCTGGTGTCGCGGATGTCCATGGGCGGTGGTGATCGCTTACCATCAGGCGATACATCTGCTCGTTTGCCCCTTATTCAATAAAAAAAAGAATTTTATAAGTAGAAATATTGAGTGAAACTTGTAGAAATCACCAAATCATCACAATAGGCCGCTATAGGTCACCATGCTACGTTCTTGCATTCTTTACTTTCGCAATGAGTATGGTGAACACTGCTCATGAATTCGGTTCATGCTTTCCATCAGGCAGGGTTACTATGGCAGCTTCATACGTACACATAAAAAATCAAAACGCAAAAAATCTCCAAATTCATTTAAATTCAGCTATGTACAAATAACTGTGACTGTGACTTCGTCACTACTCCCGCGCAACTTTATCATTCAGTACGCGCTTCTACTCAAATCAAGTTCTCAAATATAGTAGAAATAATGAAAATTTCTGAATCTAAAATATAATATTAATACTTGAATCAAGAACTTTTAACCCCTTTTTATGAAAAATATACGAAGAATATAAAATATGGCACAATTAAAGTTGATATAGAGGAGAAGTGTAAAAATTGTGTGTTGTATTGTTATGTTATTGAATATGGTATTTCGACCATTGGGTGACTAATAGTGTATTTAAAACAACCCCATGAAAAAAATATTAGGTATAGCGACTACTAACAACAAAACCAATAAGAAATTTACAAGAGAGAAAAACAATTGAGGACATAATAATAAATTAGAAGTGAAATTGAACCAACAACAAAAGTGAAAGATTATAAAGAAATACAAAATAGGAAGAGGAGTTTTAGGATCGGCGCCGGCGGGTGGAGTGGTTGATAAGTGACGAATTTATTTACAATTTAAATTCAACTTAAAGTGCTTCCGAATAGAATTAATTATGCATAAAACTCGAGCGCGGTCGAAATACACGCGCCGGATCGACTACAGAGTTCTAAAGACTCTTGATCGCTAACCGCTAAATCAACGAGACAAAGGCAAAAAGAACTAATTCAGTATTGATGAACGATTTTAATGCGAAAACTGGTGAATGGCCAACAATTGGTTAAGAAGAAGATATGAAGCAACACTCATCGGAGAAAAGACTTTGGCCAATCTGCTGGTAAAATATACCCTAGAAAATAATTTAACAAGAAAAAGTTTAATGACCCGCTTAAGTAAAAACTTTGTTTTTTTTTTAATTTCACATAACGAACATTTTATAAATGACAATAAATTAAATACTCGCCAAGCTGTTGAGTTTGTTGGCGAGATGCACTCTTATCTGCATATATACTTACTTTGCAACATTATAAAAAGTCCATTTCTTCACATATCACTAACCCGATCCTCTCTTACAAGAAAGAGCCTTTAGTTGTATCTTCAGTTGACATGAACTCATCTTAGGTAATCGTCGCTGTGGGCTGATTTCATTAAAAATACGTGGAACTATCTCTTACATTAATATCGGTCCAATAGTTAGCGCTACGGAACTTAAAAACATACATAGACCAAAACTGTCAGATAAAAAAAAAAGAAAATATATAGCATGTTTCACAGGCAACCCCATCAAAATGGACGTAGCGATTCATCACACAATCTTTACACACTCCATTTTTACTATGCAATGAAGAGCAAGGTATTAGAAAAAGCAACAGAAAAATAACAAAAAGAAGTTATTGCCGAAACCCCGGATTGAACCGGGGACCTTTAGATCTTCAGTCTAACGCTCTCCCAACTGAGCTATTTCGGCTATATTGACGTTGTTGAAATAACGCTTCTATTTGTGACCTACACCAATAAATTCTTATTTAAAAAACTTTTCCGAGCCTTTTTGCAAACTACTTAGACGCACTGCTTGATTTGATAATACATTATGTGTATTTAAATCAGCAAATCAGATATTTTTAAGTGTGTGTATTTTTTTACTTCTTTTTATCTAGTATTTTGTTTAAAGAGCAAAAAGATTCATTTTAGGTACGCTTATAAATTGATTGTTTTTAGTTTCCACTTCCTTCGGCTGTCCTCATGACTGTTTTGATTTTTTTTAATTGATAAATATAAATCGGTCTTTTTCCTATTTTTAAAATATACATGGGTATTTTACCTTACTTTACTTTAGGATGAAAAAAAAACACAATAAAACAATTTATGAATTAATTCCACTTTTCATCGACAGTCATCTTAACTATTGCAAACAAATACAGCAATGTATGTATCGCAGGTCGCTAGAGCCGCCACACGTAGAGCGGGCTGTGTCGCTAGCACAAAAATACAGCATGGAACCTCTGGATGTGTGGCTTCAGCATGCGAGCATTTCGCTAGCGGCGGACCCTCCTCGCAACCCTGTACCACCCCTCGCCCCGTCCGATGCTGCAAGTACTGCTACTGCTCATCAGCGGTAAGTATACGAAGGAGTCCACTGTATGTTATATGAGTAATGGTTTTGTAATAGCGACTGTGCTGTTAGGGATAAACTTTATTGTGAGAGTAGTGAGTAAATGGGTCAACTGATGGTAAGTGATAACCGCCGCCATTGTCACCTACAACTGAAGTGGTATTGCACCCAAGATGAATAGGCATGATAATAGTAACCAAGAACCACTAAAATTGTGTATTTATCTGATGGTATGGGGTTCATAGAGTATAAAAATTAAATAACAAAAATAAAACTAAAAACTATCATACAATCCGCCATGTTAAGTTGAACATCAATCGTAGCGAGTTACGTCACTTATGTATAAAGCTCACTTTGTTCGGATATAAACGACGATCATTTTACTGTTCTTCTTTTGATGAGATGGCAACCAGCCGGATCAGCTATTTCTGCCAATGTCAAGTATTTAAAGTCTTCAATCCTAAGTCTTTGAGTCTTCAAGTCTTCGTCTTGATGAAATTAATGATAAAAAATATAAAAAAAATGTGGATGACATCAAATAGGGACCGTCTTTCGAAAAAACAAATAACGATTCACTTTACTGTTTTAAAATGCTTTAATTGACACTGGTTGGCAAATGGTGGACGTTGGCCGTCACGAAGCCGACGCCGACGCGACGCCATGATGCCATCGAGCGTTTTAGCATCAACTGAATTTTTTTATAGGATAATGAATGTTTTTGACAGCAGGAAATACTTCCGAACGTCATAAAACAGTTTTTCAAAATTAGTCATCATGCCTATTGCCTCTCATTGCACCCTAGAAATATTACGAACATAATTTTTATTTAATTAATTTCACTTTTTAGCCTTTCTATACATTCTATAACTATTTTCTCCTCCTTATTTGTTTCATGCTAGAAGCTTTTTTTTTAATTGGGTTGCAAAGGAATTTATTAATGGGATTTATGTACGAAATGGGTATTATTTATTTTTAAAGTTAGAAAGACGAAATGACCATTGATCACGTAAACAAAAAATACTTAAAAAATAATTTTATCATTTTCGATATTAATAAATGCACTATTCAACAGTATAAGGGAGGTGCTGTGGCCGGAGCTGAAAGGATCCGAACACAATGCCTTGATCATCTACTTCACGCTGCTCAAGAATGTAGACGAGAAAACCCCCATCAATGGTCTCACACCCGCCGAACATATCAAACTGTTGAAGAAAGCCAAAGCCACATCAAACGGTAATTATTCTTCTGTTTAAATATTACTAGCAAAGTTTTATGACTGAACTTTTACATTTTTTCTGTTCCCCAGCAATGAGCATGCAGATCCTTAGGATAATCGGTTAACGGCTTCAAAACTACCAAACAAACTCACTTTCAAATGAAAAACGACATTAAAATCTAAACACCTTACCAATATAAATAGAGTTATCTCACTGCACAGTTGGCCTAGTGGTTTAAGTGGTCGCCACGCGGCTTCCTACTGCGTCAAGTGTTGTGAGTTCAAATCCCACATGGGACAACACTTTATGTGATCCACAAATTGTTATTCTGAGTCTGGGTGATCTTGAAACCAACTACTGCGAAGCTAAAAGAAAGGGTAATAGTTTTAGAAGTCTATGTAAGTTCCACCGTGACGTTTAAATTATACTAAACCAATTTAATGAAGGAGGTGTCAATAGATTCAGGTTGTTATCAATTATTTTCTTTTTTACTTTTCCTTGTATTATAGAGTTAGATTACAAGCTGCTGCTAGAACAACCGTCAGCAGAACAGTTCGCTTCCCACATCTTGAACATCATAAAGCCAGAGAATGTGGGAATCGTGACCAAGTTCCTGCGCAGCCTACCACCTGCTTTTAAACTGCCCGTAACTGTTAACCGTCTGTACACGAAATGGCTAACGAAACATTTCTTTAGTGTAAGTAATTTTTAATACTACCTACCTGCCACCTACCTACTGCCTACCTACCTGCCACCTACCTACTGCCTACCTACCTGCCACCTACCTACTGCCTACCTACCTGCCACCTACCTACTGCCTACCTACCTGCCTATTATCTACCTACCTACCTACCTACTATCTACCTATCACCTATCTACCTACCTACTAACTATCTACTACTTACCTTTTTATCTTTTATATATCTAGCTACTACCTTTTTATCTTTTACATATCTAGCAACTACCTACTATCTACTAGTGGACTCCGTAGATGGTGCTGTGCCCCACATTTGAAAATCCTTCGTTTTTATTCTTATTAATTTATATATTAAAAAGATACCTAATTAAAATGTTATAAAAGTAATACTTTAGTCATTGCGGAGCAGTAACGCAGAAAATTATTTTAAGTAACTTGTGAAGCGTGCGGTGACGATGACGCGGGTTTCACGCTTTTTGTTTACCCAAAAAGTACACATATATACACAGACATATACACATAGGTCATGTAAAGCGTTCGGTGACGATAATTTCAAGTGCCATGATTGTTGTTCACCCAAAAAGTGCACAACGCGCCTAAAGAAGTTTTCACTTCAATAAAAATTCATAATTTTTTTTAACCGCCATCTAAATGAAGAATGAATCGTGAATCTAACCTAGTCTTTAAAAATACTGTGATTGTATTTTATAATTATACATTTTACATAATCTTTTTGGATTACTGTGACATATGTATTTTAATTTTCAAAACGTAACTACTGTTGCTTTATTAATACGAAATATTGAATAAACTAGTTTTTGCCTCGCGGTTCCACCTGTGTGCCTTCTTCAAGAATCAAAGGATCTATTTTATCCGTATCGGGTTCAGTAGTTTAGTCCTGAAAGCGAAAAGTATTACTTTTGAATTTGTAAATATTAGTATGGATATACAAATGTGTATGGTTGCTTAGGTGGGTGTGAACGCCCCCAGCAAGAAGTGGATGCAGCAGTACCGGCAGTGCGCCAGCTACTTCAACAAGCTCTCCAAGGACGACCTCATGCACTTCGTGGCCGACACCTGCTTCTCTGATCAGGCTATCGAACGGTCACTATCACGTTTCAATTATGTTTACATTCATACATTACACTTAAAAAAATAGTAAAGTTTTTTTTCAACGTGTGCTCGTTTGCACGTTACGTGCAAACGAGCACACGTATCGCCTGATGGTCAGCGATTACCGCTGCCCGTGGACACCCGCAGCACTATGGTGGGTATGGGCCTCCATTATCTTCACTCACTCGGTGAAACACAGTGTAGACGCTGTTTCACACCGGTTTTCTGTGGAGCAGTGACGAAGCGTGGCTCTCCCACGATCATTAAAGTGCCAAGGATACAGGGTATTTATTTTATTAATTCAGAAGGTATAGTGTAAGTTTAGCTTTGCGATTAGTGACGAGTTCAATGCAGGCAAAAGCCGTCATCGTGACGATTGACGTCATACCTACAAAATCTGCTATTACGAGTGCTTAGTATAAATATTGAACTCTTATTCACAGGGTTTCGGCCAGCACACGCAATTTGATGATAATGCAAGCCATCGACTACTGTCAGCAGGAACAAGAAAATGACTTTAAGTTTAACAAAAAGTATGTATTACGTCATCATTATTTACTTTGTATAATAAGAGTAACACTAATAGGAAGTATAAATGATAGTGAATAGGAGTGACATATTGCTATGTATGCTGTGGGTTCAAACCCCACATCTGATAACACTATGTGATCTACAAGTTATTGCTCTGAGTCTAGACGTTATTTATTTCCTTTTCATGTTTGTTTGTAAAACCTCTACAGTTCCGTTCTTAATGCAAGAGTTGTCTTTTAAAAAATATAATTGATTGTTATATTTATATTTTGTATTGATTCACTTTTATGAACTCTCTTATATAACGACTAATATATATATCAAACCCCAACCCCTCCCTCCATCTGGACAAAGCCGGCAACGCACTTATGACACCTCTGGTGTTGCGGATATTCATTATGTTCAAGGCAGTATGCCATCCATCACATATACCATCAGGCGTTACGTCTGCTCCTTATCCTATAAATAATAATTATATATACATTAATTCGGTTGGCCTAGTGGTTTCAGTGGTCGCCACACCGCTTCCTACTGCGCCAAGTGTTGTGGGTTCAAATCCTACATGGGACAACACTTTGTGTGAGCCATAAATTGTTGTTCTAAGTCTGGGTGTACTTTGTGTCCGTTTCATGTATGTTTGTAAAGGTCCCCGCGACACAGGAATTTATATTCCTAATGCGGGAGTTGTCCTTTTTTAAAGAAAAAAAAAAAAAAAAGAAAAAAAAATTGTATTTATTATAAGAGAGTTGATCGAAGTGAGAGAGTGAATTATGTAGACATGGAAGTGTCTGTGGCAGTGAGCAGACGTGGGCGCAGGTGGGGCAGGAGCTGTCGCGCTGGGCGCGCTTCCTGGACAACTTCCACTCCTCGCCCGTACAGAACCTCGTGGACAACTGCGCCCTGCCCAGGGACGAGATATGGCCGTGAGTCGCACACCTCTATACTAATTAATAACATATTTCAAACAGAGACTTATGTTCGTACAATAGAGTTTGACCTACTAAATTAACATTTCTTTACTTCTCCTATACTCTTTTTTAATAACTCTATTTTGAGAAGAAGATGTTGTTTTTCTAATTTGCGCATAATCTCTTTATGTTCCAACTCTTTTTCTAACATTTTTCTTTGTAGTAGCTTTTCTCTCAACTCCTCCATTGCAATTTGTTTTTGAATTTTTGCTATTTCCAGTTTTTCTTCTATTAGGGCATCAAGAGGTTTCTTTCCTTTGGGCTCACCTAAAACACAAGAAAATGTTTGGTTAATTTAAATTAACTGTTTTAAGATTGACGATTTTACACACACACATCGTTTTTTTGTATAGTGGGACTTATTCGAGATAAAATTATTTAAAAGATTATGCGATTACGCACAGACTACCCGAAACTACAAGGGGCAAAACTCATCCGAAACGTCATAGACTCTAGAAGATATCGTAACCTTTCAACTAATTTTATATAAATTAACATTCAACCAACTTTATAAATATTTCTTAATTATTCGATTATTTGCTATAGGTTTATTAATAAATATACCACAATACTTAAGATGTGTAATATTATTACAAGGTCGTAGAGCCATGCTGATGTCAGCACTGTTGGGCCGCCTCGATCGAGGCGGTACTACCCTCTCAAAGAAGACCAACCTTAAATTACATAATTCGTGATGTCGTGTTTCGCTGACGAGTGCGAGACCGGATGCTCAATCATGGTAAAGCATCTCAATAGGCCACCATGCTGTGGATCAAGCTTTCTACCAGGCACAGTAGTGTCACTTTGTTAAAAATATAAAAAATATGATACTAACATGGCATTACCACAACGGAATCGTGATAATCATGATAACTACTTTCATTTCCCTCGACAGGGCGAAAAATCATCTCCTTAACCGTTTTCTCTGCAGATGTTAACACTGGAGATATGCTCGTACCGCTATCTATCTTGCTACTGTCAACTCGACTTTTCTTCCTTGCATCCCTTTTCAAAGCCTCGTTCTTAAATTTACATGGTATAAATACATCCGATTCGTGACTACTTTCACTTCCTTCAATAGAGAGGATCATCTCCTTTTCCGTTTTCTCTCCAGGTGTTAACACTGGAGGTGTGTACATACCGCCATCTGTTTTGAAGCTGTCTATTTGACTTTTCTGCCTTGCATCACTTTTCAATGCCTCGTATTTAAATGTAAATGGCATAACAACATCAGAATCACGACTAATCTCATTTCCTTCAACAGAGAGAATTATATCTTTTACTGTTTTCTCTGCAGGTGTCAACACTGGAGATATCCTCGTACCTCCGTCTGTTTTGTAGCTTTCAATTCGACTTTTCTTTCTTGCGTCCCTTTTCAGGGCCTCGTATTTAAACTTGAGGTGCTTGTGGTCGCGAAATACTGATCTAGATGCGACATTAAATGCGGTCTCGATATCCCTCCAGGCTTTTTCTTTCTCCTGCCAAGTCGCAGCATCACTTTTTTTACTTTCAATGATATGTTTTCTTGCCCCTGCAAGCAACACTAAAAGATCCGTTTCTTCTTCAGTGAAATTGACGTTTCTTTCACGTTTATTTTTTTCCATTTTGTTTAATGAACAGCCAAAGTATTATTAAAATATAAAATCGACGAACTAGTAATAAATCCTCGTCTCACACACTTGTTTTTCTTCTGTGTTACAATTTGTTTTTATTATTATAATATTATAATATCACACATCTAAATACTAAAAATTAAATGTATTCAAGTAAAAATAGAATATATTATTAAACTTTACAAAATAGGCCTTTTAAAGCGGTCATGTGCGTTATTGTATTGGAACTCAAGTGACGCGGACGTTGCCGTCCATCGAATAATAAAAGACAGATAAATTTATGTGCCAGTTTATCGGGGAGTTAGATAGTGAAACAAAAAACATCAGAAACTAGTGACGCCGAAAATACCCGAACTATCGATAGTCATACTATCGATAGTTGAGCTTAGAAATTAGGATATCGATGAGACTATTGATAAGGTTATTTCCACTTTAAATACAGTTATGTTGATGTATCGATTTGATTTGATTATGATTGATAGTGATAAACTTTTACAATAGTATCAACTCATGCTATCGATACTGTCTATATTTTAAATCTGATAACGATATGAGAAACACTGATTTATATATTGTTTGTCACCGCCAATGAAATAAGGTAAGTAAAAAAAAAATAACAAAAACAACAAGCCATCATGAATTGAACCAAAAAAAATTAAATGGTTCTCACGGAAACTAAATAGTACTAACTAGCGGAACTAAAGATAGAGATCGCTGAGATGTGAGATGTGCAAAAAGAGACCGTAAGCTGATAATATTATATTATATAATCCAACAACAATTTTTAGTGAATTTTGCATTAGTGATGACAACAACAGAATAACCACAAGTATTAATTAATAAGACATTGTACTTACCACTTCCAAATACTATTATCAGTCACCAAACCTATTCTGCGTATTAATTATGGTCGAATGACTATTACCATTATTAAACCAACGGAATGTACACAATATTATTACAGAATACGTTACTATCGATAGATAGTTCAAAAGATAAGTAGTCAGGGATCAATATTTTTGAGTATATGTGCCACGCAATAACTTATTTTTTCTTACTTGGACAAAATCTAATCAGAATAAGAAAAACACGAAGCCTTTGAAATACGGTGCTGGAGAAGAATGGAAGCAATCAGCTGGATGGAAAAAATACCCAGGAAGAAGTTCTAGTAAGAGTTAAAGAGGCTGCTGATATTATAAATAAGAAGAGGCAAAATGGTAGGCCGCCGTAATAGCCATGATAACTTAATAAGTAACATCATAGATAGAAAAAGCGGTAGATCGAAACCTAGTTATATGGACCAGATCAAGGAAAAAGTGGCGGTTTAATTAGTTCAATCGATACCACATTTGCCACATCTTGTACAATCAGTACTATTGATAGGTTTATCGATATCGATTGTCTAATCGTGTAGTCGGATATCGATAGATTTTTACAGCCTATTGATCGACATCACTATAAGAAATCTTTATCTATTAGCTAATGTCAAATAACAGATAACTATCTGTAACCTTATCAGGAACTGATGAGAATGGCTCTTATAGATATGTGTATCGGTTATCATGGTAAAAAATTGCCTGTGGCTTTCGTCAAGAACATTTATGCATTCATAATATCGATATGATTAATAAGAGAATATATACATTTATACAAATAAATTTGTTTATAATTTCAAATCAACCACTATATTTTTATTTTATTTTAACACACATCAAACCTGAGGCGCTCATAGCCCAGTTGCACTCGGTGATTAGAAACAATCACCGAGGGTAAGCAACGATAGCGCGGTCAGTACCTGGATGGGTGACCGCTAGTGGCATGTTACCATGAGCGTCTCCGTGATTCGGAGGTCACGTTAAGCAGTCAGTCCCTGTTGTTATACGATAACAGTCGTGAAGCTTAGTTGGAGGCCTTCGGGCGGCTTAAAAACATCCAACGGCAAGATTTACGTAGCCACAACGTATTCTTGCCAGTCCCCAACCCGCACTTGGCCAGCGTGGGGACGTATGGCCTTAACCCTCTCCTGAGAGGAGACCCGAGCCCAGCAGTGGGACTTTATGGGTTGTTGTTTGACACATCAAACATTATATTTTTAGGATTTTTGACTGTCCGTCTGTTTGTTCCGGAATAATATAGTAATCTAATCTCTTGAACGGTTGGAGCGAATTTTTACAGGACTTTTTTCTGTAAGCTGATGACATAAGAAGTAACTCAGGCTACCTTTATTTAGGACTAGCTTAGCCTCGCGGTGTCAACACCGTGCAGCTACTCTATATATATAATCGTTTATAATCAGACACTTACTGGCTTATTTACTGATCAATCAACGCACGGCTGAAACTACAGAATCTAGAAGCATGATTTTTTCTTGATTGACCCTAAATGGCCACATTAAAAAGTACATTTGAAAATTTATCCCTTAAAGCGTCAACGAAAGTCTTGAAAGTTATATGAAACCTATCTGCAGAATTTAAAAAATGGAATATGTACTCATGCTACGAAACAAAACATTCCAAAAGCATGATCTATACTAACTTTTAAACTTTCGCGTTTCATGACATAATCATTATTTTCACGGGAATTAACGCATTACATATCTCGATTTGCCTGACGTTTCGACCAGGTTGCACTGGCCGTGATCACAGGCTGAACTGACTGAAAATACTAAGCATTGCCTATACTGATAATAAGACTGCTGATAAAAATATTTAAGTAAATATTTCTAACCGTCCACAATTTTGACTGTGCTTGTTACTCATTTATTTCTCATGAGTGGGAATCTAACAGGAGATTTATGCCCCAGCTGTCTTAGCTAGCTGTTTGTAGGACCAATAGCGCCGTCATAAAAGGGTTAATCTCTATGAGCCTGTGCAGGCAGGCACCAAAAAACACAGCATAATGACCTGATCGTGACATTGTATTTACTTAAGGACTTCATTAAAAGCATTCTTAACAGCGAATTCAGGATCGTGGAAAATACAGTTCTAGCGTCTACTATTTCAAACACAAGTGTGTTAAACGGCTGGCGGGACTTACACTGTCTAACCCAAAGTAATATAATAATAGTATGTTTATCTATTACGGTTCTTGCGTTATCATAATGACACGTTTTAAAATCATACGTACGGGTTATTTATTTAGACCTCATACAGACCTTTTCAGTTATGATTTCGTGATGGTGACCATGCGGAATGTGGGCAAAATGCTTCAAATTGTTTTTTTTTAAATATTTTTTTAAATATATTTGACATAAAGTGCAAAGCAACTTTTTAAATTTTTAACTCTGTTCCAAATCTGATGTTAAATGTCAGTATTAAATTTTTTTTTTGTTTTTTGATGTGCAATAAGCAATACATCGTATTATTATCTATCCGTGTGGTGGCGAATTAAGGATACCTACGAAGTGTCACCATCTCTACTCGTATACTTCACAGGGCAATAGCAATGCAAAGAAAAGGAACACTTAACACAATCCCTATACCCTCTCATCTGGCGATCGTGATATATACAAGTCACAAAAATTGAGGGATATAAAAAAAAAATCCAAATTTTCGGGTGATTTTCAACGAGCTGTAACTCCGAGGAAAATGGTCTATAAAAGTAGTATATATAAAAAGGTTGTGTATGTGGTGTGATTATTATTATTATAATTATCCAACCAGTGAAATAGAGAAGAGTCACGGCGAGGCGGAGGCCATAGTGTCGTGCGCGGGGCGGCTCGTGATGGCGGGCGACGTGCGCTTGGGCGCGCTGAGCACGCTGCTGCAGTGCCTGCACGTCGACGCGGACCCGCCGCGCGTCTTCCAACACATCGTCACGCACATGCTGAACGACGCTGAGTGAGAGCACATACCGTTATATCATTCATGACTATTATTATTATCCATTCCATTTCTAAAATATAGCAAGCCAATTCCACTTCATCAAAATTGTAGTTCAACCATTCCGCTTTCTAAAAGCAATAGATAATCGTTCAAGCTAGCTAAACGCGCTTCAATTTCTTTTGGAAAATCCATCTATTTACTAACTACAAGATACAAATGTTGAACTGAGATACAATAATATATGTATTACAGCGCTGCACATACCCTATGCACTCGCCTAACTCAGTACCACAAGGACGGGGTGAAGTTCTCCGAAGAGTTACTGGAGAACACTCTTCATAAGGCCTCCATATTCGGTCTACCTCCACATAAACAGGTCGGCCTGCTGTCGCTCAGTCAGAAGGCCAGGGTCCACGATAGCCATGATATGATGAAGATGGCGGCATACTCAGTGGAACTGCTGCGCAATGAATGGGGGAGTACTGAACATAAAGAATACTTAGATGGGTTGACAGGTAAGACGGATTTAGTGCATTGTATTTTTTTTTCAAATAGACAACACTTAACCTCCGAAACAAGTATATGCAAATCATACTAACATTTGGTCCTACACGTGAATCGAACCAGAATTTAGTCACATACGTTACCACCGAAGCATTCAAGTGATATCCGCTTTAAATCAAGAGTCACAAGTAATTTGCTGATCTTTCAGTACAAATCTTTTATAAAAAATAAAGGCAGAAATATCGTAACTCATGCCGTGAAAACAGCAGCAAGAGACCATGGGTGGCGATAGTAACTTACCTTGTCCCCCCACCCCCATGGATTGTCGAAAGAAGGAACGTAAAATACTATTATCTTATTCAAAGAAATGTGTATTCCATATAATAAGTACTTTTAATATAGAGCTGTATCATGGTAATTTATGCCGAAAGACTTTTAATGAATATTTTTTTTTATTGATATTTATCTTAATGTATTTGTTTTTATATTTATAAACAGGCGAATACCTTATGACCGAGGAAGGAAGGCGAGAGGCGTTTACTAAATTTATGTTGTTAGCGAACTCTTGGCAGCAATTGAGGCTGCTAGTGGACGTAATCAATTGCTGGCCTCCTACTCGACCCAGGTTAGTATCATTATTACAATCAAATCAAATCAAAAAGCTATTATTTCAAGACCTACTTTCAGCCAGTTTCGAAACGTTTATGATTATGATTCTATTTGCTCGATTTTAGTATGACATTACTATGGAGAAGAACCGGTTAAAAAACTCCATAAATTACTCTTAAAAAAATTGTATAAGTTATTTATGTATGCAACAACCGCGTTAAATAGCAAATATAAAAAAAACCGTCAGTTATTTCAGCCAAAAGACCTCTTCTACTGGAAACCAAAACACCAGGGTTCACCAAAACACCAGGTGCTTCTGTTAAAAAGTATATAGACATTGTAAATAAGAAATAGCAGGTAAAAACTAGGCAAAGTTTTAAGCACTTATTGTGGAAATATTTTCTACGTATCCTATCAGTTCCACCTTGATATCCTCGTACTGTGTCCATATAGAATTTATATTGTGTATTTGTTATGTTTGTATGTGTGTAGTTATATTTCTTATTAAGATATCATATTAACCTATATTTTAAGTTTTGGGCATCTACCTTGTGTTGGCTCTCCGTCGTCCTCGACGTCGACTGGTAGATAATGCCTATGGCATTAAATCCACCTTTGTTGCTTTTAATGCGCATAAAGTATAAATAAAATAAAAAAAATTAATTGTTTAAAAAACTGAAACCACTACCTTAAAAACTTTTGATAAAACTAATCACCCGGACCATTGTTACAAATAATAATAATATAATCTTTATTGAAACAGAAACCTTTACACTTACTATGTTTTAAAGAATACATACTTGATAAAGGTAATGCGAATAAGGTAAACCCTGACCCTGAAATCTATTGACACCTCATTAATGAAGAACGCTCGAGATCAGGATGGCCACCAACATTTTTACATTAAAAAAAAAAAGGAATGCAGTAACAATTAAATCAGCTCGCAGAATCAACCAATTCATAAATGACATCTCATTCTAGTTATGGTATTTATTTGTGTATGTATGTTTTTATTTTTATTTTAGTAAGAGTATGTATATGCATCTATGTATTATTCGTAGTTTATGGTAAGTTTATATATGTATGTGTATTTGGTACTTTACAAATAAACCTAATTGCACCTACTTCCTATTTTCTCTGCATCACCTAAAGGTAAAAAGACTGGTAGAGAATGCCTTAGGCATTAAGTTCACCAATGAACGTTACGTGCATGGTTTATAATAAATAAATAATGAATATATTTTGTTACAGTGAACTCAGGAGCCTACACTGCGAATACTTGAAGTTCTTACTCGGTAATGTTGCCGAAGAGAAAGATACCTTGGTCCTCATTAAACTGCTAATGAAGAGGGGAATTTTAGTCAATGAGGTAACACAACTATCGTGGCACGTTATTCCTCACAACGAATTCTGAAACTAACTAACCGTTTTTAACGTTTTTACGTAAAGAAGGAGGGTTATATTTTTCGAGTGTATGTCTGTATGTGTATATGTATTTTTGGCACGCCCTAGAGCCTAAACGGCTTGTCGTATTTATATGCGGGTGGTGTCAATAGATTCGTCTTAGTCGTGAGACACGGCACATCAAAATTTAAAAAAAAGAAATAAAGCCAAGTTTTTTTTTAATTATTCATTAATTGTTTATTTAAAGTGTGGTTTGATGGCGTGCCTAAGATAGGATAAACAACATTACGTTTTTACCAATATGAATTGAGCATAATTAAAAACAATCGCAGACTAAGTTGCGTGAGTTAGCTAGTAGTAATTACATATTTATAAATGCGTACATATATTTTCTATACATATAAAGTTCTCTATTTTCTAAACGCAAAAGATCTATAGATAAGATTTTATTTTTTTCAGGAAGTTGATTATATTATTCAAGATATACCATCGGAGTATGTGTTACTTGTTATTTGGGTAATTCTGCTGAACAAAGGGGATGATGCTGACGGGCGTATATTAAACTTAGTACATGAGGATAGGGTAAGTCTGTGCATATGCTGAGAAAGAGTATTTGAAAACAATATTTTGATTTCCTGTGTCATTTTGGATTTTTAGATAAAAAATATTTAAGTACCTATCATAATCATAGTCAGGAAGACGTGAATTAGTCGAAAGACATTCACTGCCTGACTTCCCCATGGTTCGTCACAAGGACTATATCACAGTTAAAAAAATATTAATTACGATTTTTTTATCAATGGCCTTGCCAAAACTCTACTCTGCCTGATGGAACGCTTAGGTAAAATCCAAATCCACACAATGGCGGCCTAGTGATGCTACTGCATCTGCAGCAGTTTTTGATTGCGGCAATCAAAAACTGAATATGACAGCACAAACCTGTCATTTTAGCTTGATCTTCTGTGGGAGGGTAGTATCGCCCCGGTCGCGCCGGCCTGTAAGTCAG
Source organism: Hyphantria cunea (assembly GCA_003709505.1). Classification (NCBI taxonomy): domain Eukaryota; kingdom Metazoa; phylum Arthropoda; class Insecta; order Lepidoptera; family Erebidae; genus Hyphantria; species Hyphantria cunea. Next base: position 273,222 of record PKRV01002653.1, read on the forward strand.
CGTGGCTCTGCTACCTTGAAGGTATAATTCCAAGGAACAATTTAATAGATTACCCTGTGCTTATTATTATTTTTCAGGAATACTTACAGCAGCTAGATGAAATAGACAACGATCTGATAAAGGAATTATTAGACCACAATATGCTTTTACAACTTGTGTCAACACCTATGTATCCTCATATTATTAACTACATCCTTACCATGGAGATCCCTGGCGAAGTACTTGAACCAGTACAATACACAACCGAATGGGCGATCACAGAACTGTTGAAAGCGAACTTCGTGGCAGAGGCTGGTCATTTGCGGCTTGTAACCCTACGTGTACCTGCTTCCCTACTTGGATTCAATCAATCTGTCTTGTTTTACAAAGATATTATAAATAAAAAATAAAATGAAAATGAAGTAAAATGTGACTCTTAATGTATTCTATAAGTTATTAAATGATTGTACATGGACATTTTGTTTCTTATTTTTCACTTACAACAAATCAATCAAAGGCACGCCTTGCATCACAGAAAGGGCAACGTGAAAGCAAAAGCATGTTTTTTTCGCCTCAATATTTTTCAGTTCAGTATTTAAAGTTTTCAGTTCTAAGTCTTCGAGTCTTCGAGTCTTCGTCTTGATGAAATCAATGATAAAAAATGTAAAAATGTGGATGACATGAAATGGGGACCGTCTTTCGCAAGAACAAAAAGCGATCTCCGACTTCCTCTGTCATATAGAGAGAACTCTGAAAGCCTAGGATTCTATGCTTATATACATTACAGAGAAAATAATTATTAACAGGCAGAAGATTTCTTAAGTTTTAAATGCCTATTAAAAGGTGTAACATGTAGTAGTAACTGTTTATATTATACATGAAGATAATTCATTACCTTACCTATTATTACATAAATATTGTAAATAAAGACTGATATATAGGCAAACTAAACAGGTAGTCTGTATAGACTATAAGAACTCTATCATAATACAAAGATCTATATAATAGCAGTTCAAGATCTACAAGTCTTTGTCTTGATGTAAGAAATCAATGTTTTGTTGTAACTGCATTTTAATTCTAGTCCACCAAAATTTCGGATTATAAACGAACACATACTGGTTAGAATACAAGTTCCGGAACGAAGATGTCAATTGTCAATAATATCCGTTTGTCAATGTCAAATGTAATGGTTTTTTGGTTATGATATTGCTTTTGCTATTCGTACAAAATATCTAAGAAAATTAAAATACTTAGAAATATGCTGAGCGCATTAAGAAATACGCTGCGAGTCCCAAGTATTAGCGGGGCGCGTTTCTTTCAAACAACCGCTCCACAGTCGACAGAAAAATTCGACCACAAGAGAATTCCAACAGAAGATGAAGGTGTTCAGGGTGAAAAGCTTGTGGATCTTGATGCTGTACTAAAGGCGTTAGTATAGTGAACATAGTACTATGTATTTTAGTCAACCTCGACCTCACGAACGACTAAGTCACGATTGCCGTTCGTCCTCTGAGTGTCGTAAGATCTAAGGACGGAATCTAAGTAAGACAAAATAAAACTTGCTCTGGCTAGCATGGTGTAGTTGGCCAAAACCTCCGTTCCAACAAAAGGCCTGTGTCCACCAGTGGCAGCTAGTAAAGGCTTTTGGTGATTATTTATTTTAAATCTCTAAAGATTTTATTAGTTAAATGCATATAGATTTGTATCTGTGTTTTTCAGAAAACAAAACCTATTCCCGACTCTAGAATCAGATAACTTAATATTTGGAGGTTCAGCTTACAAAGATCTACCCATTTGCAACATCAGAGTTACCCACAATAACACTATATTTACTATAACCGATGCTGTGGGCACCGTGAAGATTATCAGATCCTGTGGCATGGAGGGCTTCAAAAATACTAAGAAAGGAACTAATATTGCTGCTCAGACTACTGCTATTAGTATAGCTATGGTAAGATGAAACTTGTTATATGTGTAGTAAGTAAGACTTCCCTGTAGATAAGTAATCTAGAATATTTTCAGAAGAAGAGAGAATTTATAACTTTTATACCTGACTAGCTGAGCCCTGCGGTGTTACCTGCAGTACAACGATAGTAGAATTGTACCTTTATAAATTGTAGCCTGTGTTTTCTGACGTATAAGCTATATTATTGTAAAGTTTTATTAAAATCTATTCAGTAGTTTTTAAGTGAAAGAGTAACAAATATCCATCTGTACTTCCAAACTTACGTTTATAATATTAGTAGGATGATGGGTCTGTTTTTATAATCTATGTCTGTGCATATTCGTGAATATACAGGTGTTATTATTTTTAACAACTAATATACCCACTGCTGTGAGTCTACTCTTGACACAACTTTTCAGCTTAGACTGAATGGGTTACTAAGAATTCTAATAAATTCTTATCGTCATCTTTTTAGTTTAGGATGGTAAGCATAATAATAGATGAAAATCTTCCAAATATTTTAGACAACATCCTGTTGTATGGTTATAGAACAAAATGAGTTGCAAATTAAATCTTCTTTTTTTTGTTTCAGAGAGCCATTGACAAAGGTTTCAAAACAATCAGAGTGAGAGTGCAGGGTCTGGGGCCTGGTAGATTGGTAAGATCCTTTTATGATTATAATAGACATGAGATAAAGAGTAACAAAAAATTAATGGAGATGGAATAAAGTTTATAAACAACCATTTACAAAGATTTCAGAAAGATCTGTCTTTTGCACTTTCAAGTCTTAACACCAACACCAACCACTGCAACAATTTCAATTATAATTAGTGTGAAATACTTTCATTTTTGTGTGCACAAATGTAACCTACTCTTTGCTATGACAACTGACACACAAACAGGCGAATCTGCAGACAAAATCTAGTTATCTAAAGCCCTACTAATCTTAGTTTATTCCTTTTTTCCACAGGCTGCGGTCAAAGGGCTGCAGATGGGAGGACTTGAAGTTGTATCCATTACAGATAATACTCACGTTTCTTGGAACCCACCCAGGCCAAGGAAAGCTAGAAGACTTTAATTAATTAGTTATAATTTGTAAATTAGCTCAAGTATAAATAAAATACTTTAGATTATGAGTTTTATTATTTTATTGAAAACATGATCAATATTTACAGTTTTTCATAATAATTACATTAAAAATAAATCTAGAACCCATACTTTGCTTGAGTCTGCCGTTTTGACATTTTGTTGTTTGCCCATTGGTTCTGCAGTTCAGCTTCATTGGCTTTAGCCTGAAAACATATTGATAAGATTATCTTCCTTTTTCCATAGGCATGAAGAAAACACGTTAATTGACACTATTTTTAATGTCATGCAATGTAATGGATTTGAGTGAAGAGTTTTGCTATTAAGAAATAAACAGGATTCACCTATATGCATACTGCCTGTCTATTTCATGGTGATAAATGCGATATTAACACTAGGTATCGAAACACGAATATGAGTTTATAGTGTGTTGTTAGTTTTTCGTCTATATTGTGCAGAAGTATGAATGCCTTCACTAACTTATATAGCAATACACATGATGCATATGTCTACCGTAAATATAGCAAAGCCGTTAGTTCCTATAAACTTTAAACGAGTCTGGGACGGTGTTTGGCCCGCCAGATTTATCTGGCGCGTTGGAATTTATTTAAAAAATGATATGTATAAAATTCACCTAAAATAACGTAACTTAGCATGGTTTTTTACACTTTTGATACCTGCTAACTGTAAAAAGGTCCCAATTCGACTTAGCGAGTATACTAACGATCCTAGAAAATTTATTTCTCCTGAAATGACATTAGTCTGGGCTGACTGGGATCTTGGACTAGTAGATAAAATATTTTAAAATAGTTCTGGTAAATCTTGTTCATTGTTTACCTTTCTTAACCGTCTATTTCAATTAACACTCCAGAGTTTTGTTCCAATATAGGGTAGTAAAAAAATATTAATAGAAATGTTTAAGTTTGAAAAAACTTTTTAAGTATTTTAAAGTAAAAGTAATAAATATTTAGGACTCAGCAACAGAAGTAAAATATTCGGGGCATAGTAACAGACCTGATAAGCCAAGTATGTGATCTGGTGCTTCCGCCTCTGTTGGCTCGTGGGTTCGTTGCCTTTCTTCTTGCTCGCCGAGACCCGCTTGGTTGTGTCGTCCATAAGACCTTTGAGAAGCATCTCCCTTGCATCAGCCAACACATCCTGCTGGTTCACATCTACAATCTGTATTTCTTCGCGTTTCCGTTTTCCACGGGTGCCACAGAGTTTCATGATCTGTACAATAATGAAAGCAAGTGTTACAAAAAAAAATTTTGAATTTTTACATATAATACACCTATGATTTATCATCATCATCATCATCTCTGCCAAAAGATGGCCATGGCTGGACTGTTTTCCCCCGGTTTGTCCACAACAACCGGTCTTGTGGCTTTCGGCGTCTTCCGGTACTCTGTACCACTCCAGAACTTAATGGCCATTGTTTCTGTGAGGAAAGTTGAATTGACAAAATGACCAAAAGATATACTTACAGCTTCATCATCAAGCAACACTTCATTACTGTTAGAGTTCTCAGATCCATAACCGTTATAGCTTGAACCAGCTTCAGGCTGATCCACAATACTGTTGTCATATTCAGGTTCCAACTCTGTATGATTGACCTCTTCCTTCTTAAAGAAAGCCTCAATGCCTCTTGGTTTTTGTGTGTTTGTGTTTGTTGTACTTATAGTAGTGTTTGGTTCTACATCTAAGGGCATTTCCACATCTGTAGGTATTTCTATGGGTTTGTTCATTGAGAAGAAATCATTTTCAACTTCTTCAATATCGCTGTCATCGGAGTAATCATTTATCAAGGGTGTGGGGTTGACTTTACTTTTAGTTGCTGTGGGAGTTGAATGCTTCTTTGCCACAGATGGAGTTGGAGGTTTTTTCGTCAGGACATTTGGTATTAAAGATCTCGTTGTCGCGGTTACACCGTTTCTTGGTTGTGGGAGCATGCTGAGTAATCCAGATTTTTTCTGAAATAAATTATACAAATCTATAAGTACGTTTGCGCAAGATGGCTAGCAGGGGCTGGATGCGAGAAGCCAAGTATCGAACTAAGTTGCGTGGATTTGGAGAGGCTATGTCCAGCAGTGCACAGCGATAGGCTGACGTTGCCGATTTTTTTTTTAATTATACATTAATTTAATTAAACAATTAATTATTAAAAATTGATTATACATTTTATAGTTTTAAGTCTGCCAAACTTAAAACTATAAAATGTGTGATATAATTTAAAAAAAAATCTTGATGATTTTTGATGATGATACATGTGTATTTGTACAATGTTAAGTGGAAATTAAAGCTGTAGTAATATTAATGTAAGGAGAGTAATATATCTAGGAGTGGACTATGAAAAGATGATTTAGGTAAAATTATTGAAAATTTTTAAGTAATTTGAAGATGTGTATTAGCCATTCTTCTTAACCACTAAAATTAAAATTTTTAAGACACCATATAATATTTAAGTAACTTACTCCATTAGTAACTCTTGGTTTTGCTGTGGGTGCGCTGGTTTCCACATCTTTAAACTGTAACAAAAATTTACAAATCACTAAAACAACATATGTAATGCATAATATTATTACAGTATGTGATAACACATTTTCTGTGTCTAATATAAAAAGTACCTGAATGGAACTAACTTTACTCAGTATTTTTTTTTAGGCATATTTTCAAAAAATGAATGATGGAACGATTTATCGCCCCTGAAACCCCCTGCATACTAAATTTCATGAAAATCATTGGAGCTTTTTCCAATATTCAGATTATATATATATATAATCTGAATATAGCAATTCTTGTATATAATCTGCCCAAATTATGTTTTTATAATATTCCAAAATGTTGATTTGTTATGTTAGGTACTTTCTTTGTACTATGCAGGACAACTTTATAGCAAGGAGAAGAAAATCTTTATGCAAACCCTATACCACCACTTCGGGCCAGTGTGGTATAGTAGCCCTAAGCCTCCTTTCGACAGAGAGGTCCATATCCAGTAGTGGACTTTTAAAGACTGTTAATAATGGTACTAATTTCTCGATAGATTCCTTAGTTATTATAACCATATTACTATCACTATTTTTCATGATTACCAACATAAATGTAGATGGAGGCGGGTACAAAAATGTGTCTTTAATTAATTACATGAAATAAATATTAATGTATACAATTGAACTCTTTAGGCAGAGTGAAGATGGCAGAATGAGTGTAGGCATCAGATTTCAAATTATTTGAATAAAATAATAATACAGATATTAAGTTAGCGCTTAAGTTAATAACCTCATTTTTTAGGATGCACCTATGCCCAGCACTGGACTTTTATAGGCTATGCAGGCAAGATGAGTTTGCACTTGTCTATATAACGATAAACAACCTACTTATCAACTTACATCACTTAATGAAGGCACTGTGATTTTTGCTTTCGGCTTCACACCGTTTGCAACCTCTTTTTTATGCAAAAATTCATCATCTTCTTCAATCACAGCAGGTCGCTTTCTTGAAGGTTGTGGTAAAAGTTTGAACAAATTTTCACAATTACTCTCTTGTGGTTCTTCATCTATTTTGGTAGCTGTTTGTATCTGCACTGGCTCTGGAACTAGAAATAATCGTCTTTCTTTATCTGCAAACATGATGATCAATATGATCGATGTATTAGACAATAGAGATCATTAATGAAAACATTCGAATTTTCAATATGATAATATGTTTCACAGAGTACGTTACTCACGTTTTAGGCTTGATTTACTTTCTGTTTTGTTATTTAGTAAAACAACTGGTGGAGTGTCATTCTCTTCGTCTTCGCATTCACTCGAGTCACTATTATCGTAGGCGACTAAAGCCATTCTGTTGTTTAACTTCAAATTCTTTGTAACAAAAGTCTTTCTTTATATACTTTAAAAAGGAAAACAAACAATATTAAATGGATTGATTTATTTATTCCTATTAACTTGAGTAAATAGCTAATGTCAATTATACTTGTTTCAAGTTGTCTGTCTGTCATTTATTTCATGACCCATAGCAGTCAACTCTAAAAAAATTGTGACATTAGTTAGCAATGGTTAAAAAATTAAGTTAATTAAGTTACGGACTGAGATCTTTTTTTTTACGAAAGAAAAGAAAAAACTAAATAAAAAACAGCTACCAAAATAGATGAAGAACCACAAGAGAGTAATTGTGAAAATTTGTTCAAACTTTTACCACAACCCTCAAGAGAGCGACTTGCTGTGATTGAAGATTTTTATTTTTTTATCATTAATTCCATTACGACAGACTTGAAGACTCGAAGACTTAGTTTTGCAGACTTTAAATACTTGAAATTGGCAGAAATAGCTGATCCGGCTGGTTGCTATCTCATCAAAATTATTTAGCTAAAGAAAAACGTAACTATAGTTAAATGTATATACCTTAAAAAGTTTTGAAAGTCTCTTTAATGAAATTAAAAAAATATAAGTTGTCCCACGACGTCTTCGGCTTGTTGTCTTCTGGCTGATTTTTGAACTGTTTGGAATGACTGTTCTGTTTTTATAATCTTATGGATTAAGGAAACAGAACAGCCAATAAAATGCTTATTTTTGAAAGTGGACATTTTTAAAAAGAAATCTGAAACATCTATATCTTTTTTAAGAACCCAAAGAGAGTGTCTGAATTAATCTTATTTTCAAACAAGTAACTATATATTCTCACTCAGGACTTCATCTACGATTAAAGTAGTACAAAAATCGGTCGCAGAACAACTTTCTTTCTAAAAATCGATCGAATTCTTCTATCAGTGCTTATTTTTTACTTTTTAACTGAGATATTTTGTATTACTCTTTCCAATAAGATTTAGAGAAGAATTTAAACGCGGCACGCTGCATAGTTAAATCTATATTGAACATATGATTGGCATTTTCGTGACTTTGACAGCTGCATTTATGTGTACAATTGATTGACGAAGACAAATGACAATTTTCCACAGTTAACCTGACATACTAGGATACTGGTCGTCCGTTTCTTAAATATTTTGCGATTGCTATTATATTATCATTTTCACTGTAAAATTATAAATATAGTGCCTCTATTTTGTAAGTATTTGTGAGTGTCAGTACACGTATGTTTAGTTCTCGTATTTGTGCAAATTCGCCGATGGAAATTTTCTAACAAAAATTCTCTATAAAGGTAAATATGCCGAAGAAATTCGCTGGCGAAAACAGTAAGGCTGTTGCTGCAAGACAACGAAAAGAGGATGCAAAACAGGAAAAGGAAAGTAAGTTAAAGAAAATGGTGGAAGATGCGGAGTGGGAAGACAATGATGAAAAATTAAAAAAGAAACAGCAAAAGAAGGTTGGTGTACTTTTTTTTAAAAGACTTCATACACACTTAAGACTGGTGATAGTAACGTTTCCCTTTTTTCATATATTTAAGCTCTTGCAATTTTGTCTCAAAATTGTAAAGTCCCGTGCGGGATAATCTTTGTCCCGCTTTTTGGGGATAAGTTAGTTAGCAGTAATGCTATATAGTCAATAAAATTGGCAGGTAACGAAAAAATACAAATTCCACCTTTACATTACAAACAGGGCTATGATGTGTGACTGAATGGCACTATTTATTTCACAACTTATGGATACAGTAGTAAAAACAGAATTATTGCAAATGTTTTTTTTCTGGTTGAACTTACTCCTGTGTCGTAATATCTGATTAGATGCCGTATGTTGATACTTTTTCTTTACTTTGTCCCCCTTTCGATAAAGGAATCCTACTTTTTGTCACTAAGTCTCGAAACACTGATTTGACTAAAAAAAATCTGGCAATGCTGACTATGGCCATGGCTGGCAGACATAAAAATCAAATGTGAGCCTTAAAAGAAATGTACTAAATCCACAATAATCATAATTATCCACATATAATTTGTCACATTCAAGATTTAAGACCTACAATTATCACCCTAGCTTTTAGATAATTTGTTTTAAGTCAGTAAGATACCCACTTATAAACTGATAGTTTTGTGTAGAAAATCTTAAATGATTCATCCTACACTTTTACTCTTTGTGTCACACTACTGACGATTAGCAATTTTATAAGTCAACTATACAAACTTTTTTCAGGAAGCAGAAGAGAAGAAGCGCTTAGAACAGTTACAGAAAAAAGCAGAAGCTAAAGCTCTTTTAGAGAAAGAGATGCAGTCTATTAAGGCCCCTGCGAAAGTAGCTCCTCCAGCTCCTAAGATTACGAGGGCACAGATAGAAAAACTTAAGGAGAAAACGGTTAAAGTGGAAGCTCCTAAGCCAGTGGTAAGATTATTATATTAAAAGTATTGTTAGTGTTCATTTATGTAGGACTTTTACCCGCGTTTATTGTTGTACATTTACAACCGTGGGAAACACTGCTGGGCAAAGCTAATTTAATTAGAAATAGCCTAAGTATCTCCCTATTACATCAGCTATACGAAAGTGGAAGTCCCGTGAACATCAGTCCAGCTGTTCCAGAGATTAGCCAAAACAAACAGAGAGACAATTAGTTTAAAAAATTCTAGTTTTATACATGTACAATGTTAACATATTTAGTAAAAAGCAGTTAACAGACATTCCAATTTTATTTAATTGTATAGATTAAGGCTGTAAAAGGTTGTCTTGAAATCCAGAGCTATATGCAACAGCATTTAAAATAAAGAAACACACAAATGATATCATTTCATTTCAACAATAACATTCATCAATAAAATTTTATTTATAGCCTACTAGAGTGGTTGTAGAAGAGCCTCCATTGGAAGAGAATCTCAATAGATTAACACTTGATGCAGAAGTTGCACAGTCTGTGGATGAAGCTATCTCTATTCTCAGGTATGTCATAATATTTTTGTTTTAGATATAAGCTGGCCATGGTCTGCTTTCGAGGGTTTTCCCCTGTTCTTCTAGTACACCTGTTTCTCCTGTATCTAGAACCCAAAATGGTGTGCGGTTTTGAGTCGATTTGAGTCTGACATAACCACTAGTGGATGGTTCTTCTTTTTATTTTTTTTTAAATGGTATTTCGGTCAAACTAGCAGACGTTTCACCTGATGGTAAGCGATTTCCGCCGCCCATGGACATCTGCAACTATTTTTTTTTGCCTTTCTGTTTCCTAGATCAGTTCCAAATTAGCCCTTAATGAAAACTAAGGGTCTCAGACCTTTGGTATATTTTTGTTTAATTTTGATTTGTAAACATATTTTATTTGTATAGATTTAGCAATGAACACAAGAACTAATCAAAGACATTTGTTTCCAGTGAAAAGTCTGATGTGGATAGGCATCCTGAGAAACGACTAAAGGCTGCATACACAGCATTCGAAGAGGTGAATCTACCAATCTTAAAGGCTGAGAACCCCACATTGAGGCTTTCACAACTCAAACAAATACTCAGGAAAGAATGGCTTAAGTCACCACAAAACCCTCTCAACCAGAAGTCTTAGAATGAAGTACTTGGATTTGTCATAATAGAAATGTTAAAGGAATGCGCAAATTTAGACTTTACAACCTGGCAATACGACTTGTAATACTAGTCTGTGATTATCGAGGTCTAAAGATAGGAAACCGAACTTAGTTCCTTTTATATACTGTAAGACTCACTCAGTTGTTAATGGTAACCAGATTTTTTTTTAATACTGCTAATTAAACAGGTATTAACACATAAAAATAAATAGTTATCGGCCCTCAATGCTCTGATTATGTTGCATAGTTGTTAAGGTCGCCATACAGTCTTCCACAAGAGCATGCAGTAACTCAAAAAACAATATTATTGTAAATGAATTACTCAAGAATAATTATTTCAGTAATTTATTTAAACCAGTCTTACTTAATAGGATAATATTTTGTACTAAAATGCTAGATACCCTCAAATGTAAATATAAAATAAAATGTTCTAAATTCATTTTGTTTCGTTACTATACTTTAAAGGTATGCCTTTACGGCCTTCCTCTGCCTGCTTCACTTCCGTTTCACCTAACTTCTGCTCTAAACCTTTCCAAGATCTGTCTTGGAGATTTTGTCCAATGCTCTCTAAAGCCCAATTTTGTTTCTCTGCTAAGTCCATACTGGTTCCTTCATTTGTATCTACTTTTGTTTCTCTTATCTTGCCTGTAATGAGACTAACATCGGTTGTCTCTTTGATGTGGTTAATGTCACAATGATGCCTTCGTCCAGGCAGTAAATCATCATAGTCTGTAACGTGGGTGGTGAAGTATGGTTCCCTGTTTGAGTTCAAGGCCACTTCCAGTTCATAGGGATACACAATCGGTCTATAAAAGTCTTTTGTGCTAGTGAGATAAAGCTCATTTTCAGGACATGCGATCATGACATAGATATCAATCTGTAACAAAGTATATTACTGGCTAGAAAAAATGATTTTGTGTATTTATTTTTATATAGTACTGCCGTTCATGGACCCGTACAACTTAAGAGATAAAGACCACTCAATGAGCTTGGTACTAACTGACCATTGAGTGGACTACTTAGATAAAAGAAATAAAATCACATCATTATCCACAGCCTTTAACAGCTCACAGCTTCTACCTAAAAAAAAAGGTTTAGGAGGAAATATTTATCTGTTTACATGTAATCCGTACTATATAAACAAATAAATATTTTGGATATCTCATACAACACTAACTCCCAAACTCAGCAGTGCTTGTACTATGATAGTTACTACAGATAACTGATATACATTTAAACTTTTCTTTTTTAAATACATACATATTACACATAGAAAACACCCAAACTCCGAAACTAATATTTGCAGATCATGCAAATATTTGGTGAGACCCGAGACCTCAAGCACAGCAGTCTCATACGCTACCAATGAGTCATCTAGGCAGTAAGTTCAGTAATATAGTTGGTAGAAGGATCATTTTAAATTTTCCTTCTCTTTAGTGACCTATGAGATCAGTAAGTGTGGAGACACTTCATATTCTTCATCCGTCACCAAATAGATGGTCAACAAAAAACAGTAATCATTCTAAGTAAATAACTTACTTCAGGGAAATTAGCTAGCTTTGCAACATTAGGCTTGCCAACAGACACGATGTAGCTCTTCTTACCATTCACTTTGCACAACCTCTTCATTCTGCTTATAATGTCTTTGGTCTGATCACCAGCGATCTTGCAAACAAGAATACCAACCACTTGTGCATCTTTACACTTTTCTACAAGGAACCTTCGACGTTTAAACCACATGGTTTCTTCTAATCGTTTGACGTTTTGTTTATCGGGGTCTAACAGATACCATTCTTTAGCTGTAAGGAGGTAAAAAATATTAGAAAGAGCAAATACATTACGCAATTTTTTTTTGCAAAACAAAAATAGCCATGAAGTAGATCATTTTTTGTAAGTTATTTAATGTTTATTAGATACAAATAATATTTTTTTTAACTATAACCGGAAAAACGTATAAAAACAAACAAAACACAACGTATGAAAACGTTTATTTATCTTATGTCACCCTGAACCATTATTACAAACCTATTGTCTCTTCATTGATTAAAATTGTTTCAGTAGTAAGACGTATGTAGCACCTTTGTTGTACCACCTTGTAGATCCTTTCTTTTTAGCCTCGCCTTAATCGAGTAAATGGATTCAATATTTAATAATCAATAATATATATTTCGGACATCTAACAGACGACGCCATCTAGTCCCAAACTAATTAGAGCTTGTGTTATGGGTACTAGACAACCGATATAACTACATATATTGTAAATACATACATTTTTTTGTAAATACATACATAGAAAAAACCTAAATTCCGAAAGAAATGATTGCAGATAGTCAGTCTACATGTAATATACCTACAATACTCATTAGGAGATTATTTAAATTGCAACTCAAATGATGAAATTTACGAGGTAAGTTTTACCAATGGCATGGCGGCATACTCAGGTTGATTCCAACGCACTTGTGTAGCTTCTGATGTCGAGGAAGTCTATGGGCGGCGGTAATCGCTCACCATCAGGCGACCCGTCTGCTCTTTTGCCCCCTATCTCATAAAAAAGAGGTACTTATCACACAATTTTCGTCATATGTGGGATCGAATTTGTAGTAGGACTTGACCATACCTGCTATAGAGACAGTATAATTGAATAAAGTTTGTCCTCTGCTACCCACATTTACACAGATACAATCTTGCAGTACTTCTACTGTGAATTGCTCTCCTTCTTCGTTCTTTAACACTCTTCCTAAGAACCTGTTAGGATTTTCTTCTAATTCTATGTAAGCAATATAGCTCTGTGGGTAGTTTTGAAACCAGTATTTAGTGATCATATCTGAAAGAAGTGGACACAGGTTAGAATTTTAACTTAAAGATAAAACATAAACGTTATAGTTTCTCACGAAAGTTATTAATAGAAAGAGCACAAGTTTCATTTAACTTATTAAGGATGTTATTATATATTTATGTTCAAAAAGCTCTGAATCGCAGAGCATTTTGAACATGAATATGATGTTGACATTGTTTCTATGCGACTTTTTAGTAAATTATAGTTTTATTTTATAAAGGATATGAGAGTATTCCAGTCCATTTTTTCTTGAGACTAAGAGAAAGCATGCCGTAGGAAGCAATGGATAGTTATATGGCGTATACCCGCGACTCAGGTAAGAAAGTAGTTATGTGATCGCAATATGTCTATCATAATTGCTTACCCCTACAATGTTCATAATCAGCATCGTAAAACAAGCACAGTTTCATGTCACCATCTGAATTGAAATTATCCTTAAAAACGTTCATAGTGGCCTCTAAATCAAGCTCTTTCTTAGGCAGCACTGTTAACACTGGGATATTCGTTTTGGAGAAACAAGTGTGACCATAGTGAACAACTGCATTGCCTTGTACATGCATTGCAGCAACCGAGTCCACACAGCAACTGTAATGATAAAAATTATCCACATAAATCTCATTTTCTTCATTTTTTAGTATATACTATGCTATACTCCAAATGCAACAAAGAATTGATCGGCTGGATTAAATGATTCTCTTATGATGGCATGGAAATTCTTTTGCAGCAAGTAGTTTATTCATCCACTTATCTTATACTTAACCAGAGGAACAAACTAACACACACACACACACACAACCGAGCATGTATGAAATAAATATAAGTTTCACTATGGAATTGGAATTATTTGCTATGGAAGAGTGGGGTCTCCTGACACAAGCAAGTCAAGCTTAAAAAGAGGCTCACTAAATTGTTATATGATAACTTATGTCATTATAAATAAATAAATAAATACTAGCTTTTACTCCAACCGCGTGTACTTCGGTTATCACGGCAAATACTAGCCTGTGTCCTTTCTTAGGAATCAAAGCATCGTTATGAAAAATTTCATGGAAATCGGTACAACGGCTTGGCCGTAAAAGCATATCGGACAGAGTAAATATCATACTTATAATATTAATAACAATAGATAATAGGTTCAATTGGGCTGCTTATATTGATACTGCGTGTGACAAACCACGTACCATTTAGGCAAAAGTCTGTACAGTTATAAAAATACCTTCCGCTATTTTACTAGATATTTATACAGCCTTAGTGTAAAGTATTTGGGCTCAGTAGTTATGGACGTACGTTTAAGTCACATTTGCATAAAATATATTCCTTACAACTTCGTTTGTTAAAGTCTATTGTAACTAGTTCAAAAGCAATTCAACTAAGATGATGAAAAACTATATAAATTTTGTAAAGTAATACCAGTTCATGAGAGTGTAAGAGTGTGCTCATTATAGAACACTATTTTAAATTCAATTGTAATTTAATTAAACAACCAATCAAACCACGTCAAACGGCAAATAAAATGCTAACTACCAAAACAGCCAATAACCACTACGGAAAGCGAACTACTGACTACCTCTTATAGGTGCCGGCACGTGACTTGCCCAGATTTCAGCGCAATAAAAACAAACGGCGTAATAAAAAAGTGCAACAAATAAAAACAAACAAAATCCAAGTGTAGACGACTGACGCTCTAATAGCTTGCTTGGAACGGTATTACTACAATCCCCGTGTCCCTCTGTCAACCAAAGGGACCTAATGTATGTGATCAAGTTACGTGCCACCGGCACGTAACTATACTATCTATACTAAGATTTAAATGAACAGTAAATAAATAACAGTAAAATAAATTAAAAATAACATTAAAACGAATAGTCAAAAATATGTATTGAGCTAAAGCAAACAGTATATGATACATATACAGTAAAGCTAACAAAGGCCTATAAATTAATCCACATCAATCACTAAATGTATTTATTTGTAATTCATTGATTAGTCGGTGTTCAATATTCGTGTTGGACAATTGCGAGGCACATTAGAATTTGCATTTTGTAAATGTGAGTTATAACTATCGCAGAAGCTTTGTGTTGTCATTTTTTTTGTAGGTATAGTAAGTTGGATAAGTACATTTTTCGTTTTTTGTGTTTATACATATATATACAATAAGTATATATTTCGTTTTTTGTGTTTATACATATATATACAATAAGTACATTTTTCGTTTTTTGTGTTTTTCTTTAGCTAATTTTAGAGTTAGATTATTTTTCGAATAGGTACTTATATTATAAAAGTGACAGTGATTATTGAATTGAGTGAATACGGAAAAATGTTTATGTGCTAAGGTGAAACATGCGGTTTATATAAAGGAACGTGTCTTCGATGGGGAGTGTGATAACGGCTGAAGAAATGAGAAGCCGTATCACATCTATATTCTCAGACCTGAATTTAAAAAGTGCTGAGGACCGTACATTCCAGGATGGCATTCATCAGTCTACAATCAGACAAGCTCGGCTGGGCCATGAATGAGAAGCAGCTCATTTGAGTACCAACTAATGACTCACTACTTACTTGCGTTAGGCATTAACAATCCTTTAAGGCCCTTTTTGGTTTTTTGTTAATTCAATCATAATATAGTAACCGGGGAGTCCCCAAATAATTCCTATCAACTAATGAATCGGCATGCATGTGGGTATTCTCCGTATGCGGCTTAACAACCAATGAGAACCAAAATGGTTATGAAAGGGCATTCTGATAGTTATGCTGGTGAATGCCAGCATAATTATCATTATATACATTATATACATTGCTCGCTATCAAATTGAATACAAATCTTGACACATTATTTTCTCCAGCTACAATTTTTTTAAGGTCAGCTGATATTTTTTTTAATGGGTTTTGGGGTGCTGCGTCAGGCCCTTTCGTTTTCGGTAGTCTGCTTTTTACACCCTGTATATGTACCCAATACCGTGTTAAAATCGAGCACGTAGATTATGAAACAAAACAGAATGAAATGAGATATGTATGCTCATATCCTAAAAAAATGAATACAGGTTTTATGGGTGTTTATGATTATTATTGTAAACTATATTTTTCTAAAATAAATACATGAGAAGAGAAAATTTTTAATAATTTCATAACATTTTTCTTAAGTCAACTTGGGATTCTTTCACTTTTATTTATGAGTTGATAGTGTCAAGATGGAACAAAAGAAGAAGGTAGCTTAACTTATAATAAATAAGTGGTGAAATTAAGACAGGCACAGGGCACTTGTACAAATTCACTGTAACCATACCCTAGCAGAAGATTTAACAAGACAGTCGCAATAGTAGGAATAGGCTCAGGACATGTCTATTCAAGTGTTACATGTACAAAGCAATATTAATAATGCAATGCCATTTCCACATAAATAAGGCAAGGGATAAATTTCCACATGCACTTTATCTTTTTTCTTAATTAGGCAAAGTTTACCTTGCATATGATGTATCGCCAAGAATATAAAGATCAATATCAATTCGTTTCTTTATTTCTTCATATATTTTTGGACTAACACTCAGTAGTTCATCTGGAAACTGAAGACAAACCTAAAAAAGTAACACTTATGTTAAATAGTTTTAGTATANCTATAACTTAACTGCTAAAATCCTTTGAAAAATATTAAACAAAGCCTATGTGATTTGAGCCGTAATAAATCTATTGACACATCATTCATTCACTTTGGATCAGTAGCTTGTTGGCCCCCTTTTGATCATCAGTTGAGCTATACTGTGCTATTGCATACTGTTTTTGGTAAAAACTTTAATGCCTACCTTCTCTCTGAATTCTTTTTCTATTCATATAAACTATACAGGTTATCATTAGTGTATTTATATATGAATTATTTACCGTAAAAAAGTTATTGTCCTTTATCCATTTGCATGTTTCAATAATATCAAATCTTGTTATTAAGTCTTCGAACTGAGTATCAGTGCTTTGTATTTCGATTTCGCGTTCAATGCAAAGTTTACCGTCAGTAGTAAAGTTTGCCATTATAAGTCCTGCACTTTTGTTTCATTCAATTTAGGTTTGTTCAATTTTCAGGAAACTCGTGTAACTTTTAGGCATAAACAATGCATGAGCATCACACCGATTCGGACAGAAGTTTGACATTATTTGACATAACATATCAAATGACAATTGAAAGTCCATAGAGCTGCCGACTTTCAGTCTGTTGTACAGGAGGTATGTTTAACTCCTTTCCAAAGTAGTATTTAATTTGTTACCTAGCATCATGAACATGAAGCTTTCAACGGTCAATAATATAGTGCCAAGTGCCAACATCAATGAATAGTGTTATAGCGTCTGTAAATTAACACATATTAACATGGAAAAAATAAGTTATTGTTTAATCAGAGACTACTTGGATGTTTTCAAGCAACACTGTCTAGGACTTAACTAACAAAACTATTAAATTATTATCTATGACTTTGTTGTTCTGCCTGTCAATGTAGTCAATGTGTTTTGTCGTAATCTGATATTTTTCTAAAATACGATGAATGCTTCGGCATCGAAAATGGATACCAATTTTACTAGTGAGTGTTGTTATCAGTTATACTACTAAATTTATGTAAGCTTAAAAAGCTCTTACCTTACAAAAGTGGTTCAAGGTTGAAGTTTTTGGTGATCATTGCCGAAGTATTTTGAGTGAAGTTTATATTTTGCTTAAGTGTTTTATTTTATGTAATAAAACTATTTTTATTTAATAATTTATTTTGACTCGTCCTACGGCCTACATAAACTTATCCAATTATCAGTTTTTGTAATGTAAATATTTGAATTTTATCTTTTTGAATGAAATTGATAGTCTTGAAATACTGTCTTCTGTCCATATATACTATATCTAGTGGGTTTTTAAAATATGAAAATATTCTGTTAATTTACAATACACATATGTAATATTCTAATATTCTAGAAATATATGACGCTGTATTCATTTTTACTTAAGCAAAGCATGTGGTGTATTATAATAAATAAAGTTATATTAATATTATAGGTATGTGGGTGAGTTTCTTCACTGCCGCTGGTATACCTTCAGATGTGTCAGCAACATATGCGCTTACATTTACTGAGAATAGAATCCAGAATGACATGTTATTGGACCTTAACAAGGAGTATTTACGGGACATGGGTATCACCAGAATGGGAGACGTTATTGCTATATTAAGGTATGAATATGATATAAATTTGAAAGTAACTCTGTTTTTGTATCTGTCTATTATGCTTTAATGGATAAAAAGAAGGAAAGATATAGGCTGCTCTTGTCTGGAATAACTAACATACACATGAACAGAGGCAAAAGCAAGCTAAAGCTAAAGTCTAATCATGAATAATAACTGATTGAAGTACAATTTAAGCAACCTTACAGATAAGCTCTCTAATCTCTTTTTTCTTATTAAGATTTGGCTCTCTAGTCATATAAGTGGGTTTGTAATGTTATATTAACACTTAACAGCTTTTCATTACTTAATAAAAAATCATTATAATGTGTTTCAAATAAGTATAGGATTGGAAATCCACCGTCTTACCCAAAAAACGAAAATTACTATATCCAGTCACAAAATCCATTCATATTCTTATTTGAAATGCATTTTAAATTCCAGAAAGCTTAAATTATTAGAAACACATTGTATTTATAGATAGACATTGTATCTTTGGGATGGTTGAACCAATTTTAACGGTATTTTCATTGTCACATAGCTAATGTTAAGAGAAGTAACTTATGCTACTTTTAGAAAACAATAGGGAAAAAAACGGTACAATAGTGAACAATATAAAAGCAATGATAAAATTCAGGGTGCGACTAGTATCTATGTGATAACTAGTATGATCTTATTATTATTATTAACTTCAACCTTCAAACATTTGAAAGTAACACATAGTAATACTATTTTTAAGTGGTTTCATTTGTGAAAACAGATAAGTAACAGAACTCGGTGCTTTTTATAAATAAAATTAAGTCAATTAGTAATTATTTCTAATATAGAGTGATGTGTAATAATTTTTAATTGCAAATAATATTACAGTAAAGGCTGCTTCACAATTATACTCTAACCAGTCGAAATTATTGCACAAAATTGGTATGTGAGTGCGTAGAGGTTTTGCAATCTTAATATACCTTTTTTCCGTATATTACATATGCAATATGGGTGCAATTTGTTAATTCATTTCAATAATACTTATTTTATATTAATTTAGTTATATGGAAGATTGATACTATGTAATCAATTAAATAAATAAAATCAAAGTGCCTGCTTATGCCTTTTCACTACATAAAAGAATATAGTATTTTATATAGTACTTACATCAAATAATAAATTTTTGTTTGTATGTCTGTTTGATTTGACTTATCTGTGGAATGGTTGAATCAATTTTGGCAGACACCTGATTATATAAGGATTAACTTTCATTAATTTTTTTACAGTTACTTCGCCCTAAGGCTTAGCTAGTTTTTTTTTTATTTTAATATAATATTAAACTGTGAATTGTATACAAAGAATGGGTAAAGGGTTAGTTGTAATATATCATTATTAATATGCATTGCTGTTGGTGGTGACGGATTAAGACTAAACAGTGTTACCAGTACTATTCATCCAGTTGGCGTCATGAAAGCGGACTAAGGAATAATCTGGTGTATTTTCTTAAATACTGCTTAATTTGCGGTGTATAATTCTAATATATCTTCATACACCGTGATAAAGTCACGCTTCGGCATGAATCAGATGAACCGGTGTGAAACAGCGCTTGCGCTGTGTTTCATGTGAGAAGGTACAGGAGGTCCATTCCTCAAACCCTCCCCTCATCTCCCAAAGACCGGCAACGCATTCGGGGCAACAAAACCAGGGATCATGATGTCGATGTTTCTTTTTGGCGTTTAAATAATACGTTATTGTGGTACGACGCTGTTTATATTGTAATATTTACGCTTGTTAGGTTTATTCAAAAGTAAGCCCACAACTGTGTAAATAAAAACTGGGGATTTCGCACTAAGTAAGGTGGTTGAATACAAACTGCAATACTAAAGTAGTTTACGTAATTTTACTTAAGGCCGTTTCTAACAACCTATCTCCAGTTTTAAATAGAGGTAGGTTATTAAAAACGGTCTTAAGTTACTTTAGAGCTCCCGCAGATTACAAACTATTTAATCGGTCAATAGTTTGATCGGATTGACTTTTGGCTTATTTGTCGGCTGATACCAAATCGTTATAATGTGCGTCCCATACATCTTCATATTGATTAAGAAACCAACCAAACTATCGACCGATTAATCTGTGGGGGCTCTTAAAAAGAGCAACTTTTTTGTACCACTAAAAGTTGACAAAAAAAAGCAAAATAGATCTTTTTTATCTATACAAGTATTGAATCAATCATATTGGAAAAGCTAAAAAAGGTTCGTTAATCCCTTATATTTGGCGCCGACTCAAAGTTACAGAGGTACACTTACTAATGTAAGTGTACCTCTGTAACTTTGAGTCTATAACTAAGTTCTTAAACTAATGTTTAAGAACTCAGTTATTAAGTTTCAATAAAAAAATTATTATTATTTTTTGTTTTTCAGTTTTTTCACCGGTTTAATTTTTCTCCAAAAAGTTTTGATTTTATAATTTCTTATGGCTATAAATGATTAATTTTTGATTACTAGACTAAGAGGTCTATACACAAGAGGCTGACAGGTCTAAAGCTTATTCATTGTGAGGTTTTTTGTAATGTAATGTAACTATTATAATGTAATGTTTTATTTAAGTTTTATACATTTTATATTTATTATTAATGCACAACTCAGCATTTAAATTTGTGGGTAAACAATAAATTACCCATTTTTTCTCACTCTTAGGGTAGAACTCACCCTCAGCGCTGACAGGCTACGCGCTTACCTGTCGGCGCCGATGGCTAGTGTAACTCTAAATCCAGCTTAAGATTTGGTTATTCTATTGTCTAACGTATAGCGTGCATTTGTGCAGGCACGCGAAGCAAGTGCATGAGAGCACGGCGCGTGACCGTGTGCTGAGCACGACAACCACGGCGACTTCCAAAGTGCCGGTTGCAGCTATTACTGGACGTGCGACTGTAGCACAACCGTCATCACGTTAGTATTTAATCTTGTTACTTAGTCTTTACAGACAATTTTACAAGTCGGACTTTACAGCTAGAAGTCGCTGGACCTAAGACTCAGTATAGGAAGAAACGCCTATTATTATATGGTATATCCAAATTGTATAGTATATATAGTGTTATGTTATTATAGTTTATATTTGTGAGTAAAAGGGACGGGAAGGGTAAGAAGCGCGGGCAATGGCCATTATTTATGAGCGGGCCACTGGCAACATCGAGAGAAGTCACTGACGATCGATTAACACTAGACTTTCTGATTTGTTGCACATCATTTACAAGTCCACTTAGACCTTTATTTTCTATAAGTTTAATGGGTTCAGCTTATAATTTATAACTGGGAGTCAGGGTATAGGGATATAATCATTGTGAGAATTCCTTGTAACTGAAGATATGGAATTTAAGTAGACTGTGATTTTAACTCCTAGGCAGTGGAGTTGCGTCAAAAAACCTTAAAACGAAAGCATTCGCTGTCTTCAAAAATATGTTATTTTAGATTGGATGTAGGTTAATTAAATTTATAAAGAACATCAATTTGTACCATCCCTGCAAATGCTACTGTAATAAACCACATGTCACATAAAAATATTATGAATTAAATTATTTTTTATTTAACTTATTTAATTGAGTAATACGTCTGTGTATTATTTTAATTAATATAATATGTCGACAAAGTAATTATTTTTTTATTAATCATCTCTGTTAATATTCATTTTCATCACAAAGATAAGATAAAATTAATGTTTTTTTTAAATGAAGTGACAGCAGCAACAATGAATTCTTCACTTTCACCTAATAAAATTTTTTTTTGTCTATTACTGTCGTAAACAATAGAAACTTTTTAAATTTTACAGCTGCTAGTCGTATACTGGAGCATTACACGCGCAACCCTCAGGTGCCGGAGGTTTCGAAGACAAGCACACTGTCACAACTAAAGAGGAAATCCATAGAGTCGACGTACGTGACTTTTTATATTCCATTATTTTAAGAGTGGTTGGCAATGGAGTTTAGCTGGTTAAGACTGCTTGATATCGTATTTCTTTGAAGCTTAATTATTGTTCCTGAAATGGGGTAGTTGACACCTTAGTTAAATTGGTTATTTTAATTATCTGTCAAAACGATAACTTTGTATGAAAAATGTACTAAATACAAATTTGTGACGTCATTGTTTTACACTACTCAATCGAGCAATATATTTCAATTAAATTTTGCCTGCGGCTTCGCTCGCACCAAAGTAGATATTTTCATCCCATATTCCCTTCACAATGCTCACTTATGTTACACGCAAAATTACAGGATTCTAGGTTCTGCGGTTTGTACTGTACGTTGATCTCTGGGTATCTTTGTCAGTCACCTTCCTCTTTTACATAGAGCTGAGAGATTAGCTTTAAAAAATGCTTAACTATTATCATTTTTTTCCATTTACAGAAGTGACGCTGATGCTAGTTTAAAGAAGGCGCGACTGATACGTTTTGCCGGCGCACCGCAACCGACCGTTAAGGAAGGTAATATTGTTCATTCACACAATTTAATGGTTTTATAGGAATCGATAGCTTGTTTTTTTATGGAATAGAGGAAAAAAAGACGTATCGCCTGATTGTAAGCGATTACCGCTGCCCGTGGACACCCGCAACAGTAGAGTTGTCACAAGTGTTGCCGAGTGCAGTTCCGGAAGCATCAAAAAGACTAGCCCGTAACCTGATTAGACTAAAAAGGCACGACCGAAGGAAAGTGACTGGTACCCTAAAAGGGCATTGTCCCCTAAACAAGCACCTATTCACTATAGGTGCAACAGACAGCCCTCTGTGCAGGGGATGCATAGAGGCAGAAGAAACACCGCAACACTTTCTCACTAAATGAAGTGTGGCAGATCAACAGGCCGCCATCCTCCAATCTACATCACTTCCGGAAACATGTAGTGACCTATAAAAGGGAGCTATTGTGATGATCTAGGATGGTTGGAGTAGGAAGGTGACGAATCTCCGTACCACCGCCCCTCCGTAAACCCCGGTGGGGTGAAGGCCCGAGTAAAAAAGTACGTACGTAAAAGAGGAAGAAAACAAACCCACGTACAACGGTCCAATCAAGGGGTTAAGTGTGGAAATGGCCCAGTACAACAGAACAAGAGTGTCAGCGCAAAAAAAAATCGGTTCCCGGATCCCTCCCGTGTCGGGCGCAGAGTGGCCCACCGTGTGGTTTTAGTCAGTTCGATTTCGACGCGCTACCCCGCCGCAAAACCCGGTAGGGGAGGCTCGTGGGGGTTTCCACACGTAAAAAAGGAAGAAAACAAACCCACGTACAACGGTCCAATCAAGGGGTTAAGTGTGGAAATGGTCCAGTACAACAAAACAAGACTGTTGCCAGACTTTAAGAAGGAGTACCCTCTTTTCTTGAAGGTCGTTTTGTTCCGGGAGTACCACAGGCGACAGTTCATTCTACAGTTTAGTTGTGCGAGGCAGAAAGTTGTTAAAACATAATAAAAGTATAGAAATCATTACATATTGTGAGCTTTATATCTAGAGATCTCTTGTTTTTTTTTATAAAAACGGTTTTATATTTTACAATATACTAGCTTTTGTCCGTGGTTTCGCCCGCATGTGTCGGTAAAGAGTAGCCTATGTCCTACCTCAAGAAGCCTGAAAGAAGCCGTGAAAATGTAATAGATGTACAATTAGACAGAGTTACTTTTGGTAATTTCTAATATTTATATGGAATGTAAACATGATGTCCACCATGTCTATTTTCAAGTATTACTTTCCGGTTAAATCATCTACTGTTTGAAAAGTTTGTTTTTGTGCACGTTTAATTAATAGATTGTAAGTATTCCGAACAAAGTTTTCATTCGCGCGTGTCATATTTATTACAAAATGGTATGCAAAAAGTGGCAGCGGGCGTGCTATATTAGTCGCAGAACGGATTCTTGAATGGAGACCGCGTCTCAGCAAACGTAGTGTGGGACGTCCACTGACCAGGTGGAGTAATGATTTGCACAAGACCACTGGCAGGAGCTGGATGCGAGAAGACGAGAATTGAACCAAATGGCGTGCTATTAGAGAGGCCTATGTCCAGCAATGGACTGCGGTAGGCTAAAAGTATTGCTTCACTTCATAAAATATACTTAATATAAAAACCCGTTCAAGATCAAATAGTAATAGCTGAGAAAACTTGACTAAGTAAATTTATTTCGAATATATTCTTATTATAACTATGAAAATAGGTGTTGCTGCATTAGCATACATACAAATGACACTTTGATTTACGTTCCAGGAGCGTCCAAAACGGTCTTCGCACGACTCGGCAACTCTGAGCCAGCGAAACCATCCACCAAAGCCGCGGTCAAACCAATATACGCACGTCTCGGCTCAAAACAGCCACAAGACGAACCAGATAACCAAATAATGCCAATCGATAAAGACGCTCTCAAATACGAGGGCATTCTCAAAGGCTCTCCGCCCTTGAAGAAGATGGTCACAGTCACCACTTCAAAGAATAACACCAGAAAAATAGCCATGGGATTGTGCACCATGAGAGCTGATGAAACCCCGGTCAGCGTGAAATCGAAACTAGCATTACCAAAGTCTAAGTCTGTTAAGTTCTCAAATCATGTTCAGTACAAAGAGATTGAATCGATGCAGAGTCCAGCTGTCAAACCGCAGGCGAAAGTCGTTCAGAAAGCAATTCCACGGCCCGTTCAGAAATTCTCTCCCGTCTTCAATAAGCCGGAAAGGAGGTTAACTATGCCTGAAGGTGTTAACAATGTCAGAGCTAGATTAGGTACAAAGAGTAATGCTACTAATTTAACTATTACTAAGAATGTGTTCAATAGACTAGGTGTTTGATTAGTGATAAGTGATTCGAGGACATATCTCGTGCAGCGGACGTTTAATGATTGTGCTGTGTAGGACTCACTGTGATTGTGAACTCGGGTAACTTTGTACATCGACATAAATTGACTTGATTGTTTTTATGTGTTTTGCCGTTAATATTTTCCATTTTTAATGGAAAAAAGCTTGTCTTAAATCGTATATATAATAAGAATCTTTCTTTATTGCACAGACTCCATATTGTATGTACTGAAGATATTTATTTTAAATACTAAGGAATCTTAAAATTTCATGACATAATAATTATTTTCACGGGAATTAACGCGATCAATTATTTAAAGGTATTACATACCTCTGATTTGCCTGACGTTTAGACCAGGTTAGACTGGCCATGGTCACAAGCTGGTACAATAATGAGTGATGGCGTTAATTACCGTGAAAATACTAAGGAATCTTTATATGATAGTATATATTTCTTGGTATTTATTTCTTATTGTACTATATGCAATTTGAAAAGTGCATAATAATTCAATAATGTGTTTGATTCAGGATTCAATTATTCAGGAAGACCTGCAGGTTTTTAACAGTAAAGTTAGATATTTTAACTAATCGACAAATTCGAATCACAAACTTGAATGACTTTGCCAAAAAATTGTTTGAAACTGTTGCAACAACACAGATTTCTCTCCTTTACAGTGCATACCGCACTTGGGACGTTTTATATTACGAAAACTACGTCAATACTGGTCAGAGGTCTATGCAATTTTTACCTTTAAGCTGCAGCAGATAATTAGATAAAACGGTAATAATAATACTTTGAATCCATGCTCCTTGGAGTTAATTATAATTTAAAATAAATACTTTTTTGGATACTGCAACAGATAGCTCTCTGGGTAATTACACAACAAGCTTGTGGTGGGTCATGATTCAAATTTGTCGATAGTACTAAGGTTTAGTCAAGTCTACAAAAGTAAGCTTATAAAGAAATTAAACATAATCAAATACCGACGATAGGTATTTAAAATCTTATGTCATTTCTTCATAAAATAATTTACGGCAATCATTGTAAAAAGCGCTTTTTTGCGTATATTTAAGGTATATATTAGTTTGCGTGTGAACTATGTACCATAGAAATATTTACAAAATTTTTTAAACATTCAAGTTAGTTTAGACCTCTGTCGATAGGTGAGCAAAACAACCCTAGTATATTTTTTTACATTTACAAAGTTGTAATACTGTTATGTAAATGCTTCAAAACGAAGCTACTGTTAAATGATCTGTTCAAACCAATGTTTGTTTGTTTGTGTATGCCTCTAGCGAAGAAATTCTATGCACAATTGTTGCCTTAAAAGTTGACATAAATAACAATATAAATATAAGGTTTTGATTATTTGTATTAACAAGCGTTATTAGATAATTTGTTAAACATACTATTAGTTAGAAAATAAAGCGATCTGACTGGTTCCGTGAACTACGGTGCCCTGATTTGATCCCCAGGGTGATTCATTTAGAATTTCCGTCCACATATATTAATAGGCATGGAATTTGAACTTTATACAATCTTGGTCATAAATAGCCATATTGCGAGGACAAAAAACCAATCGTTTTAAGCGGGGGATCCAAATGGACAATGTGTTTATAATAGCTTCTAAATGAATCCCTCAGGAGATGTTAGTGGACGGAGTCTTTTGGTTGTATGAATTTATAAACTTGCTGTTACATGAACACTCAATAGTTTCCTAAATAAAATGTTTTATTATAAAATTTTATTGGAGACGTGTCCTTATATATTGTAAATTTATTAATATTGCTTGCTTGCCGTTCCGATTTATTACGTATCGATTTTAATGTGGTTTTCTATAGCTACTAGTGAATGACTCAAGTTTATACGTATAAGACAAGGATATTGCACTCACACCACATAATTTGCTATATCTCTCTGACTATAGACAATTGAAAATCGTGACCAGTTGCCAAAGACGATAGATTATTTGTTGATCGTAACTGGTTACTTTTTATATACCTGCCTGCCAAAATGATTACTCAGCCTGATGGTAAACATGAGGATAATTTAAGAATGGTGGTCACTATACTCATTGCGACCACAGACAATGCAGCTAGGTGACCTACACTATGAGGGTTTATTGAGATGCTTTTGCATCATTGGCAAAAACATCTACTAAGAAATAGTTCATAAGAATGGCTACAGTCGAGACAAGAAAAACCTATCGTTGGCGAATGGTCGAGTATAAAGATTGCGTGGTTAAGTAGTTGCGAATATAGAGCTACGAAGTCGGGGCCGCCAGTTTAAATATATAGTAGTTCAATGACTAGAATGATCACACGACTTCACAGAAAGTCGGTATTACCTTTTGATACTTTTCACATAGTGTTTTAGGTTACTAAAAGCCCAAGCTTCTATAGCATTGGGAACATTCGTAACGATAGTAGATACTCGTATCACTTGCCATCAGATGATCTGTTCATTGCCCTCTTATAAACTGTGCATTGACTACAAAAGTAACAAATATGTGTGTTCTATTTGTCAAGGTAGTAACAGAAAGGAATATAGTCCCTGCAAAATTGAGTCGTAAATCAATGTACAAAAGACTTGTTATGGTACATGGAGGCCCTGTCGTCTCTATTAGTAAGTTATAGTCCATTCGGTTTAAGATCAATCATGATTCAACGATTGAACTCCGCCCCTTGACCAATCAGATCACAATATTTTGCACGAAACGATAATTTTCCGTAACCTGATTGGATCGGAGGCGGGACTAGATTGACGTCACTTTTTTCTTAACGCGAATGGAAAATTATCTATAATAACTATATTTCTTGGGAATTAATGAGTTTTCTCGTCATATCTGGAGAATACCTCTGTCTAAATATTTAGTGTATAAATCAGAATGATTACTAGAACAGGCCAGTTTAATATTATATCAATTGTAAATACACCACAGTTATCATGCTCGCCATTTTTGTACTTATTTAAACTAAATTCATAAATTATCGAAATATATTATTAATAGCTACCTTTAACACCTTACACAATCGTCTGATAGCAGACTATGCTACCTGTATTATGGCAAGTATACTGCAGATAAATGTATTAATGGATGCAGAACAAATGGTTGTGCTCGAATTATGATGTGTTCAGAATCGAACCTACAGTCAATATGTCAAGTAATAATCACTAACCACAGAGCCAATAGGCCCGTGAAATAATAAACATTTTTATATTTCAAAACTAAACATTTTGTTTGAAATCAAAGTTTATATTTGAATGTCTGATTTGATCAATAAATAACTATTTTACTTTTATTAGTTTCTCTTTTAACCAAATAACACAAACATCAACTTCCCAACATCAACCGTTGGGCAGTGGCCTGCCAGGCATGACTGTGAAACTAGCAATAAGTTTTCTGTCACTTGATTTTCACTATAGTTATACCCTGTTAAGCTTGATCTTTTTGACAGATATAAATTTTTTTGATTGACACAGCTTTGCAATGACGATCATATTATTTTCTTAATTTAATGATTTTAAAAATTGTAGAAATATTAAAAATATACATAAAACACTAAAGTCCCTAAAGTCTTATATAATCTTATATAATGGTTATCCGAAAATTTTAAGACTTTTTATTGCTTCAAAATAAAATTTAAATAGGAACACTGAAAATAATAGACGCTTGTACAATGTTACATCGGTCGGATAGTTACAAATATCGATTACAAAAATTTTCTTTTTAGAAAAGTAGCATAAAAAAGAATTCTAATTTGAATTACGCATTCCAACGACTGGCTATATAAGCTGAACGTCGGGAACATTCGGGGTCTGTAGTGTGGAGTAAAGTCAAGAGAAAAGAAGAGGTTAAAGGAAGAAATTAAGAAAAGCAAGAATACCTGCCCGAACATTATTATTGTTGAATTAAATTTTTTTTTTTAACATTTGTTAAATATGCATAAAAAGGGCGAAAAAAACTGTACTCAACAGTAAAAAAAAACTGTACTCGACGCGTAAGCGCTTACGCGATTATTTTGAGCGTGAGTCATATAATGGGGGACTACTATTGCCATTGCCTCAGTTGCGGCAGCATGTAGCTGACGCTTTGGGGATTGGATTAGCTACTGTGACAAGAATTTCCACAGAAAAATATGGTAAAGAAGGTGAAGAGGAGAATAAACTGTCATCTAATAAAAAATATAGGCGTATCCAACCTACCGTCAATATTGACGATTTTCAATGTGCTGCCACAAAGAACTACATTTATGGTTATTATTCAAGAAAAGAATTGCCCACACTTGACAAGTTGCTAGTGACACTAAGAGAAGCTGTTTTATATGATGGCAGTCGAACCTCGCTGTCAAAACTATTGCGTAGAATCGGATTTCATTACCAAAAATGCATCAACCGCAAGATTCTTATGGAAAGGAATGACATTGCCCTCAAACGAGTTGATTTCTTAAGAAAAGCCAAAAGTATTACCGATTGGGAAAAAGTTGTATTTCTAGATGAAACTTGGTTGAATGACAATCAAACTGTTAAAAAAACATGGAACGATGATACTGCCCAATCGTCTACAAAATACCAGAAGGAAAAGGGGAGAGACTGATAATTGGCGACGTTTGCCCAAGGTTTTGTGCCAAACTGTTTACTGGTATTAAAAAAAAAAACGAATGAGTTTTACGAAGAGATGAACTTCGAAACTTTTTCGGAATATTTTCAATAAATTGATGTACAACCTTGATGGTCCTCGTATAATAATAATGGATAATGCAGCCTATCATTCCACTCAAGTTGACAAGGCTTCGACGACGGCAAACAAAAGAGCCGATATAATAAAGTGGCTCATAAACAAGGGCGTAAATGCCGACATGACAATGCTCAAGTGCGAACTGCTTGGCCTGGTGGCCACACACAAACCGAGGAAGCCAGTATATTTACTGAAAGTAGCAGCAAAGCAACACGGTCATTCAGTGATCAGATTGCCACCCTGCGAACAAACTAAAGGTCGCTAAAAAAAATTTTCTTGATAAATTCTTTAACATCTATTTCATTAACAGGACACGCAGCGCACTAATACATCTCCTCCATTCACCGCAAACAAAGTGTTCCGTTTGTTGGAAGAAGTTTGTGAACCGTTGAAAACTGGGCAAATGTAGTATTTAACGTCAAAGAAGTAATATTATTTGGCACTGGCTTTTTAGACTAGCTTTGTTTAACCCATTTAAACCATTTATTTTTGCTACAACATAGCGTAACATACAATCTAGGACAACAACATGTAACAATTGCATTGTGCAGCAAAGGTAACCAGCTCAGTTTACGCTGAAACACAGCACTGGTTTTCAGCTGGCCCCTGACATTTGCGCCAACAGTTACAGAGATAAGGAAACAAACAGATGAAACGCAATTCACCAACATAAGATTTAAGTACGTAAATTGGAAACAAAAATAATCTAACAAGCACCTACATTAAAAGAAAATAATACGAGTATGACATACAACACAACAAAAATCAAAAATAAAGAAAAAAAAACAAATTAAGAAATCAGACATCCATATACACACAAAGTTTATGACCATAAAGACGGCCACGATAGACACACAGTTCTGCTACACTAGTTTTTGTTGAGCAAGGAATTTTGCATGTAAATGATTTTTCAGGCGCTCATAGCCCAGTTGCACTCGGTGATTAGAAACAATCATCGAGGGTAAGCAACGATGGCGCGGTCAGTACCTGGATGGGTGACCGCTGGTGGCATGTTACCATGAGCGTCTCCGTGATTCGGAGGTCACGTTAAGCAATCGGTCCCGGTTGTTATCATACGATAACAGTCGTGAAGCTTAGTTGGAGGCCTTCGGGCGGCTTAAAAACATCTAACGGCAAGATTTACGTAGCCACAACGTATTCTTGCCAGTCCCCAACCCGCACTTGGCCAGCGTGGGGACGTATGGCCTTAACCCTCTCCTGAGAGGAGACCCGAGCCCAGCAGTGGGACATTATGGGTTGTTGTTTGTTTTGTTTTGATTTTTCAAGGTTATCTGGGACATGCTTTTTCGGTGGAGGTAAGTTTTTGTCCCGCGGCGTTACCCGCTGTTGTTGCTGTACCGCGAGTAACACCGTGGGGCTTAGCTAGTTCTATATTTTTTATCATTTACTTCATCACGACGTATACTTGGAGACTCGAATTCGACTTTAGAAGTGAGCACTATGAATACTCATAGTGACCATAACGTTTAACGTTACAAATTCACTGAAAGAAATATTTAATCATTTTAATTCCTCATCACTTAACTTAATCTAACTTTACCTACCTATTCAAAATTCGTTCACTCTTTCCTGCGCTCGAATGAGTATGTTTATCGAGTATATTCGGGTAGGTCTCAGATCAATAAAAACAAGTAATGATTATTAAAAATATAAAACCCGACCACAATCGATGTATTTTGAAAACATTTTTTTGAATGTACTTTTTGGGTCCAAAAATTCTTATTTTTGTTTTTGTTTTATTTTAATGTACCCAGTGGCACTCTCACGACTATGACGATTGTCACCACGCACATAAAAATACGACAAGCCGTTTAGGTTCTAGGGCGTGCCAAAGAAATATACGTACATACATACACTTAAAAACACAACCCTCTTTTCGCAGTCTAGTAAAACGGTAGATAGCGCACGGCCTTTGTTCTTACTGAACCCAAAAAAACTCAGCAACTTCCTAATAAACACGCGTTAACGCACACATGCGACAAACTACGCTACTTTTCGTTTGTATCGTACAAGTTGTCGTGCCGTAAGTTTACCTACAAAATTACATCTTGTGTAATTGATGGTGTTAAACTACACACGACTTTTGATAGGGTTTGGCACCGTTCGCTTCTCTCCAAGCTACCGGCTTTCGGTTTGCCCCTCAAACTCTACAATTGGACTGCCGCGTTTCTGCACCAGCGCCGCATCAGAGTCCTTTGCGACGGTGCGGCCTCCGAGTATCAGCGGATTAACGCCGGAGTACTTCAAGGCTCCGTCCTGTCGCCTACACTGTTCCTTCTGCATATCAATGACATGTTAGCCCTTGGCAACATTCATTGTTATGTAGACGACAGCACAGTTCATGGACACTATTTTGGACAGCCCTCTGACAAACCAGCAGATGTTGAAGGAAGACGTCAAGAACTTGTCGCTCAACTTGACCATGTTCTGGGCCGCATTTTTCAATGGGGCTGTAAGAATCTGGTTGAGTTCAACGCCAAGAAAACACAGGTGTGCGCGTTCTCAGCCAAAATGTCTCCATTCCTTCCCCTTCCCACTTTTTAGTGCACTCAAATGCCATTACAAAATAGGCTCGCTATCCTGGGCATGGATATCTGCCGAGACCTCAACCCACGCGAATACGTTGAGAGTATCACTAAAGCGGCCTCACGGAAGCTAGGTGTGTTAAACAGGGTGAGACGGTTCTTCTCGCCCGGGCATCTGTGTCTTCTTTACAAGACCCAGGTTTGCTCGTGCGTGGATGACTGTTCTCACCTTTGCGATGGTGCCGCACAGTACCTGTTTGATGCTCTTGACCGGTTGCAACGGCGAGCAATCGGTATTATCGATAGTCCTGAAGCCACCGAGATCCTTGAGCCTCTACAGTTGCGTAGAGATATCGCCTCTATGTCAGTCCTCTATCGCCTTTACCATGGTGAGTGTTCTGAAGAGCTCGTCCAATTGATCCTCCCCTCTCCCTTCCTCTATAGAACAACACGTGCCGGCCTTAGAAGTCACCGCTTCTCACATTCTCGTACTCATCGCTTCGGTAATTCCTTGCTGTGCCGAGCGGTCAAAACCTGGAACTCACTACCAGCGCACGTGTTTCCTTCCCACTATGATCCCGGGTCCTTTAAGCGGGGCGTGAAAAAGCATCTCACCAGGCCGCCATAGTGTGGGTCACCATGCTGCATTGTTCTTTTCGCATTGAGGATGGTGACCACCACTCTTGGATTCTGCTCATGCTTTCCATCAGGCAGAGTCATTTTGGCAGCTTAAAAAAAAAAACAAAACTGAACAAAAAGTCTGATGGAATGTCATTTGACACGTAAGCACACACAAAACTATTGAATATAATAATGATAAATCTTAATTGTAACAAGCAAATGATTACAAATCAATGCATAGCTCTAACTCCCTGTCATCGAGTTGTTTCGACTGTCTTCGTTTTATCTTTACATTCGTTTCAGTTGTTATGTGAGTGACTTGGTATATAATTGTTATTAAAAGGGCTAGTTTGTGAATTCCAGTAAAGACCAGTAAATGAAATTAACAAGTAATGAATGGTTTTAAAAAAAGAAAACCCTACTGCGGGAATATGTTTATTAAACTCATTGAAGAATTGAAAAGATAGAATGAACTGAAAATCAAAGACTTTTTTTTAAATTTTGATACCGTTTAGGCTCTAGGGTGTGCCAAAGAAATTTAGATATATACAAACATACATACATACACTCGAAAAACATAACCCACCTTCTTTCCAAGTCGGGTAAAAATACGTTCAAAGTCAAAAGCTTTCATTTTAAGAAGTGCTTTTCAGGCACTTTCAAAACGTTTCATTACTGACCCTGGTTGCGCGGTCCCAAAAGGCCATTCCTATGGAGAAGAACCGGAAAGAAACTTAATAAATTACTCTTTTAAAAAGCTGACAGTTTTCATATACATTGTTATTTGTGTACCTTACTAACAAAGTTCGTCCTCTGTGGTTTACCAGCCTCCTAACCTCCTAAAGGGGCTCACCTGCAGAGCTGTATGTTATAGAGCTATAAGGAAGACATATTAAACCGGTCTGTACCCTGTGCCCAGGGCGGGTCAGGGATTTGAAAGTTTACTTATATTTGGTTATTCTTTCTAAAAAAAAACAATTCCCGCATTAGGAATATACACCCTGTATCGTGGGAAACTTTACAAACAATCATGAAACGGACACAAAGAACGCTCTAACTCAGAACAACAATTTGTGGATCACACAAGGTATTGTTCCGTGTGGGATTTGAACCCACAACACTTGGTCCAGTAGAAAGCGGCGTGGTGATCGCTTAAACCACTAGGCCATACGTGCAATTTGTTTGAAGCAGTTTTTATACTACAATGCATGATCTGTGTTCAATCAGCACTTGTCTACTATAAAACGCCGGACACGGTTTATCAATAATGTTCTTCTTCTTTTGATAATATGGCAATCAGCCGGAACAGCTATTTCTGCCAATGTCAAGTATTTCAAGTCTTCAATTCTAATTTTTCGAGTCTTCAAGTCTTCGTCGTGATGGAATTAATGGTAAAAAATATAAAAAATGTGGATGACATGAAATGGGGACCGTCTTTCGCAAAAACAAAAAACGATCCATCAAGAATGTTCCCTCTCATATGACATATTTTTTCTCTACAACAGACACTGCTTGGTAAACACTCTGTAAATAATTATTTAAAATGTACTCAGTACTTGTACCTACATGACGAGTTATTTTGGGATTTTAATTTCGTATTGTGCTTTATGACGCTCTTATCTCAAAGTTAAGAACTCTTTTCCGATGGAGTTAGTTAACTATGGCTTTATTAGCATGGAGTTCCCTCTTTAAATAATTTTATCGATTAGATTAGATCAAGTGTTTCGTGTCTCTTTCTACAATCACTAATGGCTCGATTTCGCATGTATTATTGGGTAATAGGGAATATGCATAAAATTATTTTTGTCTCAAATATTTTTTTCTAGATTCTTTATTGTCTTTACAATACGCTTAAAGCATTTTTTTTATTCAATGAATATTTATACCTAGACAGTATGAAATAAAAAGTGAAATTAAGGGAGGGAAATTCAAACACACAAAACGCTTACTATTGGTCGAAACGAAATGTGACGTCAATGGTCACGTCATCGAAATTATCGAAGTCGAAATTCAAACTAAGTTAGTAGTATTTCGCAGAAAAATTACCTTCTGTGATTTTTTTAGGACTTAATTTTGTTAGTAAATATTAAGTAACTGAAATACTGAATTAAACAAACGCAAAATAACAATGTCTTCGATTATATTAAAAGCCCTCTAAATGGCGGCGTTTGAATGGCTCTAATTTAGTCAGTGTTTTAAATTTCACTTTGAAAATTAGTTTGTCTATTTTCAAGCCTATTTAAATTTTTTACTATGACATATAGACGTAAATGATTAGATAAAGAAATAAAAAAGAACATGCATTTTCCCTATTATCTAGTTTGTCGTAACTTGGCTTTAACATGACGTCATTGGCGTATATTTATTGGTTTTCTAATAACTTTTACATTTGCAGTATATTAACATGGCCAGGGTACTTCCTACACATCGCTGGATCCTGTTTCCTTGGTTGAGAGTATACTATGTAAGTAACCATCTTGGTAGTATAACACTTTCGTAGATCAGGTGTTCGCGGTGTGTTTCCGGTTTTATTATTATTAATCGGCCTTGCCGCCGTGCCACTGTCTGCTTTACGTATATCCACTTCCAAGTGTGGGATGTAAAATTTAACTAAGCAGATATCATATACGTTATATAATTATATCATCAGCAGATGCCATACATATATTCATTCTAAATACCGTTACCTATTTAGATGAACCTAACGCTCGTTGTAGATACAAAAAAGTCGTTCAAATATAATGTTCCAAAAAATATGTAAATATTTTTTATCATAACAACTAACAGTGACCTCGTTATATATAAAATAAAACACTTTGAAACACAGACTATAGAATAAAGTATAAGTGTGTGTGGATTACTGTTAAAAATAAGTTTTAAATCCTAACATGCACATTGGGGAAACTGCTGCTAGTTTTCTCTCGAGGAAACCTTCAAGCTTCGCTATATTTACATATGTATCATGTGGATTAGTCGATATTAATTACGCTTCATTGATGAACAAAGTTGATACGCGGACTTTCACTGTGTTTCCAGTGCCTAGGCTCCCTGACTCACTGACCGCGACCATGGCGCGAAGAAAGCTAGTGGGTTAGGAAAGTAAACACTAATTAATTATATTCTTAGCTAACTCTTAGATATTCTATCTGTACCAATTATAGAGAGGGCCGCTTACAATATTTAGGTATGCTTCAAATCAATTTTCTGTTTGGATTAAGTGATCCTTGGGCAGTTGTGACAATCGTGAGGAAACCCTTTGCAACAATGTTACACAAATTAACTGTTTTTTTTTAATTGTGAAGCCAGATCTGTTACAGAACGTTGCCCTTATGTCAATTAGATTCGGGAGCCCGCTAAAACGTTT
Organism: Hyphantria cunea; assembly: GCA_003709505.1. Lineage (NCBI taxonomy): Eukaryota > Metazoa > Arthropoda > Insecta > Lepidoptera > Erebidae > Hyphantria > Hyphantria cunea. The sequence goes on from PKRV01002653.1 coordinate 309,760, forward strand.
TAAATGTTGTACAAGTATATAATAAGTCAATCTAATATCACTTATTGAAAATTTATGTAACCCTTTTACATCTTTTGTTAATGTATTCTTGAAATCGTGTTACGTATCCGGATACTGGAAGCATTGTGTTTATTTGGTCGTTTTCAATTAAAATACAAACGAGTAATAACAATTTCGCCTTATTTTATTTAACAATATCGTTCGCTAAGCGTTATATCATTCCGGGGGGCTCTATACATAAAACTGTAAAATAGAGTGGAGTTGGAAAAAAGACGATCGCAAGGTATCATTTGCGCTCGCGCAAGGTGCGATATAAGCGCGTGGAGGGAGCCGCGCCGCTGCAGTGCCGCTCCCACTGGCTCCGACACAACATGGGGAGAAAGGTAAATTAATAAAATATAATATAATTATCGCGTAAACAAAACCTAATTAACCAACGGTAACGGTTGTATTTACAAAGGCCAGTGTTTTAATATATTTCTCTTTTGTTTTCAGGTATTATTAATAGTCTCGTGCTGGCTGACGTTAAGTCAGACATTTGGTGAAAAAAGAAGCTACAGTTTATACGTTGGAGATAATGAAAGTGCAGAAAGTGCTCCGCGTCTCTACCGAAACGTTCCGCTAGGAGTGTACGCCAGTGCTGCCCCTTATGCCGCGCACTCGTTTCATCTGCCGAACTTTATCGCGGCGCCTAAAGCCGCGGCCTCTCGTGCTATGATAGTGAATGAACATTATGTGAACCACTTGACAGATTCCTATGGAAATCAATTCGTTGGGACACCGCAGTCGTCCACATACAAGGTGGCGTTCCCGCAACAGTTTGTACAACTTCAATCAAAGTTACCAGAGCATTTAGCTCAACCGTTAGTCGCTGCCTCAGCTAACTTCCAATTCAAGCAATCAAATGGACAATTTTTTGGTGCCCCATACCGAGTCGCCACCCAACAAGGACCTACTCCAACACCACTTCACCACTTTCCAACTTTTGGACAACTTTATGGGGACAGCATTAAACATTTAGCGCCTAATACGGTGATTCACAGTCAAGCGTATGGAGTCCAGAATACCCATCAACAACCAACTAACAATAAGGCGGTGTACACAGATACACAATCACATGAACGCTTTAATCATTATAAAGAGGAACCGAAGGTTTTGCAACAAAAGGAGCCCCAGATAATCGTTGGCAAACCAAAAGTGCAAGGAATTCAGGAAGTATCTAATGAACCTTATGGTAATGTTATATTCGAAAGATCCCAATCCGGTTCTTATTCAACTCAAAAAAATCCGAAAAAGGAACCACATACGAAAAATGGAGATACAAAATACCAAAGACTAAAGGAATCATTAAACGCCGAGCGTCAAGCACCTCATCATAACCAAGAGGAAGTAAATTCTGAATTTATTCAAGGACTACCACATTATGAAACTAAGTATCAAATTATCCAGGATCAACCTCATTCGTCTCAGTTTCAAAGAATAAAAGAACATCAGCCATTACATGGAGAAGTTAAATTCCAAAGGATACAAGATGCCTCTTCAAATGCTCATGCTCAACATGGTGACCGTGTTCAAAAGAAACCACAGGCTCAAAGTAACAAAGCCAAACTACAAGCAGCACCTGCTAAGCAAGTTATCACGTACATCAATGACATAAATGGTGAGAAAACTATAGTTGAGTTGGAGACTAAACCTAGTCTTCCCCTGTTAGATTTAACCTTGCTTGAACCATTGACATTCGACAATCCCCTTGTACCTCAAGTACAGCATTTCTTACCAAGGATAAATCAGGCTACATATCAGAAGTTGCCCGAAATCAATAAACCCACGGTTAAAAATTATCAAAAAGAGTTTATGGTACAGAAAACTTCGTCTTATGATAGTTCAGAAGACGATGAAAAGCCACAAAAAGATGCAGCAAGAAAGAAACATAAAAAGCCTACGCAGCCAACTAAACATGCTAAAAAGAACGATGTGCCCAGAAAAACAACGGTAACTTACCATGAACATCTTGATGACGCGCCTGAGATTATACATGAAATAAATTCTCCAAACTATAAAGAAATAGTCAAAGAAAAATCTGTGAGCTACAACATGAAGACGCAGTCAGAGCCGGTACATCACACTTACGGATCTAAAATTGAAAAAGAGCCGGTAACTTACAGCTATTCACGCACTTCAAATGAACCGGCACAGAATGTCCAATATCGGGGAAATGGGCCTTCACAACCTATTTATGATTTTAAGCCTAAAGAACAGGCGCATGAAGAGAAATCCACATCTCCACATCATGATACATCACATCACAGCACACCACATCACGATACACCACATTACAGTGCACCACATCACAGCCCACCGCATCACGATACACCACATTACAGCACACCACAACGCAACACACCACATCACAGCCCACCCCATCACAGTACATCACATCACAGCACACCACACAACAGTGAGATTAGAGACGATGAAGATTCACACGAGTCTGCTGAAGATACTCCCTCTAATAATAAACATCATGGCTATACGAAACAGTATGAGAAACAATCAGATTCATCCGAGGAGCACCACGAACCTGTTCACAATGAAAAGGAACAGTATCATAAACAAAATGAGCAACAGAACGACAAACCCTCAACATATAATAGTGAACCATTTCAAATAATTTCTGAAGACATTAATTTCCAGCCAATTTTAAAAGAATATGAAGATAATATTCGTTCTTTGACACCTAGTGCTTCAATAAAAGTAGACCCTCATCAACATGTACAGCCTAAATCTACACCACAACCCGTTGAAAATCATCACGAAGAGCAATCGGAACCGTTACGTCATCACCATCCCCAATCATCTCCTTCTCTGCCAGAAAATTCTCATTCTTCTCATAAACATCACGAAAATCACGAAAACCACGCTCCTTCTTCAGACTACTATAATGGACCTACATCGCACATTCACGAAAAGTCAAAGCGTGTGATAATCCAAGAAGAAACTCCCGATGAAATGCATATGTTGAGGGAACAAATGCGGCAAGAAGTCATCGATCGAGAAGAGAATTCAGAAGATAATTTTGAAAAAGCATACGAAGAGGCTGCCATTGGATTCCCTGCTTACAATAAAAAAGCTGCGGAGTCTGAAAAAGATATATTTGACCCAGAGAGTTACGGGGTACCCCGTGAACAGGTTGAATACGACTTCGAACATACGCCACTCCAACAGTATCAGGCAGAAGGTGATGAATTCCCGACAGAAGCCCGATCTCTGTACAAAGATGCGAGAGATAAAATGAAACAGAATTATTACACAGATTTTTCGGTTAGTAAGCCAGAAGGTATGTTAGATCGCTACCAAAACAAATTGAGTTACTACAAGTTGTTCAAAGATCAAAAACCAGATTATTTAGTTGATTACGAACAAGATGACAAAAAACAAAAACAGAAATCTGCTAAATACACAGCCGAACCCTCGTTTGACTTCCAGCCGTCACAAGACAAAAGTAAGTCATACTACGGACAACCCAAGCAAAAGCAACAACTATACGAATATGACTACTCGCAAGCAACACCTCGCGATAATTCAGCGTTTGCGTCACGTCCTTACCAAAGTTATAAGAGCCGAACGAGTTTTGTAGAACCCCAGTTCCAGTATGGTTTCGAACCATTATTATTACCAAAGCTCCTCGACAGTGAGTTGGCCGCGATGGCCAGCAACGACAGTCCCGAGAGTAAAGATCCTGGCACGGTCAAGAAAATGTATAAAGAAAACTGGTATATCAATACTAAAACAACCTCCGCTGGAGCGCCAGCTAGCTGATAAGACTAATTTATTGTTTTGTTATTAGTGTAAATGTTATGAATAGTAAATTAATAAAACTGTTTAACAAATATACAAGTGTCCTTATTTCTTGTTTGTCTGAGAGCTATGTGCTACCCACCTACTAACACGGAATGAAATTAAAAGTGTTTCTTTTTACTTGAACTATTTCTTGATTGATTACGTAAATAAACTTTCGCTATCTTTAGTCTTTCCCTTTCAATATATTACGTGACGTCGTTTTTTACATCCATTCTTGACCACCGATAAATAAAAGACTGTTCTGATAAACTCAGTCACTGTGGAAAACACAAAATGATACCAAAAACATGGAAACATCGATACCTATAATTTCCGATATTCGAAAGGCTGATTTAATTTTCGTATCTGTCTGATATTGATGAAATTGAAGGTGAATCTTTGTTCCTTCCGTATCCGCCTATACTCACAGTAGACTTTCTTGGGCGGAACAGGCAATATCACGCAATTAGTGGCACGCGAATTAGTAATTAGTTTTTGTATGCCGCAGATCAGTAAGCAAGAATGAGGTGTGAGTAGTACTACGATACAATTGTTTCGTTATTAGCGATATTTCTATTCAAACACTGTCATCTTTGACTAGGCAACTACAATGGACATGCTCTATTTACGAAAATAGAAGTCACTTACATTGTTTGTGGTGTTCAATTAATTATGTAAATTTATTTGAGAACCTACTGGGTACAGTTATTAAAATTCCATGTAATAAAATGTAAACCCGTGTTATAAAGTTTTTATTAAAGTTTGTAATATGTTACTGAAAGTTAAATAGTTATTACACATTTTTAAAAAAGAATAATAGTATCTGTGGTCACGGTTTTGGCCAAGCCAAGTGGAGCAAAAGTAAAAACGAAAACACAACTGTTCCATCCCGTTTTCATATCTCTATTCTGTAAATTCATTAATGTAACATCGTTATAAAGACAGAAGCATTTATTTTGCACAATGTATCAATTTAACAAGGCCGTAGTAAAAAAATATTTGTACCTATACTCACAAATTACCACTTTATTCATCCAAGTTTCAAATAGGATTGAATAATGTAATCTTGTCACGTTCATAAAAAAGTATATAAAGTTAAAACTCCATGGCCCTTAAGGCTTTAGCAGCTAAAAGTTTTGAAATCGATATTTTTTTAATTATAAAATTTCACATTACCGATTATTAAGAATGATGTCGAATGTATATATGTATATTTAAATAAAGTATGTTTACTTATATACAATCATCGTCTTTTATCGCGTAAACTATGGCAGTTCGAATAATTTATTATTTCAACATTAAAAAATCCATTCGTGATTAATGAAACTGAAAAGATCAAATATTTCGTTAGTTTCAAGTGATATTACAGAAAAAACCGATATCAAAGTACCTTCAATGTTTGAGCAATTTTCGATTATAGACACCGAGACAAGTTGCAAGCGCTAGGAGTGAGGAAATAAGCAAAAAACAATATTGTTACTACAAGTGGTTTGTATCTGAAACCAATCAGTTTTTCAATAGACCAACAGCGAATTAATTATTAAATTCGGTCCATTGATAATTGCTATCGTAAAATAAAACTACTTGTGAACATTCATTTTTATTATTTCAATGCTCTACAATAACTAATATTAGATAACTTCACAAAATGCATGAGAAACATCACCTCATCTGAAGCTACTCGTGTGACTAGTAAAATAACATAATATACACTCGTACATAAATTCTAAAAAAACAATTGAATTTGTCTATAGGACCATTAAACGTAAGGAGAGTATAAAAATAAATTAGTTATACTTATTTATAAACCGTAGTGGATTGGGTATAGATTTTTGCATCTGCTATCTAACCTTTCTGTTCGTGTCTTTTCCAAAGAACAATTTTATCGTCATCAATACTGTAGCTAATCCTAAAGATACTGCTATAGTAGCAACAATCATCACTACACATGTAACAGTATAACCCTTATTGAAATCAAACATCTGACCCACCAACGCTACAGGTCGTAGAATTTTAACAACCGGCTCGCAGCCCGACTCTCGCACGTATTTTGCCCACGTTCTATTGGCTATTGTTAATTCTCTTGGCTTTGTGAAAGGCCTTCTGCCTGGCACTGTCTTATTCACCATTGCAGTCATATTGCGGAGTTGTGTTTCATTATAGTGGCAGAATAAGTGCTTCTTTTTCTTGTTGCCTTTAACCACTATGTCCTTTTCAGCACTTTTAGCACCGATCAATACGTCCAGATCTCCTTTGATCATATTTGCCCAATCCCACATTTCTGCAATTTTGCAATCACATACAAAACGATTACCCAACAAATTGAGTGAATGCAGTTTAGGATTATTAGCGAACACATCAGGATCTATAGTCGTGAGATTATTATTGCTTAAGTTTATTTTTTCTAAATGGTGTAACCTTTCCAAGAACGATAGACTTCCTTCCGCAGATCTTAAACGGTTCCCACTTAGATTTAGTTCGGTGATATTTTCGGTGTTCTTAAAAGCTTCTAGATTTAGAGAAGTTATGTTGCAATTGCTTAGGTCAAGGATCGTCACTTGTGACAGTTGTTTTGGAAAGATAGGCCCTGCTGGCGGAATCACTAGAGGATTACCTCCAAGTTTGATTTCTCGTAAATCCATATACGTTAAATTTTTAAAGAACGCCAAACCGTTTAGTGGCCTTTTTAAACCACAAAATTCTAATTCTAAAGTGGTTAATTGTGTCAGATTTCCGAATAGTCCTGCTTCTAAGGACAGCAGATCGTTACCAGACAATACTAACCTCTTCATTGACGTCATTTTAGCAAAAGTGTCTGGGCCAATATATGACAGGTTACTGTATCCCATATTCAGATACTCTAACTTTTGTAAAGGCGCCAGCAACTTAGTAAATACGTTTTCCAAGGGGTTGTGTGAAATATCTAACTCTAAGAGATTGTCAAACACGTTAAAATTATCCGGCAGATCGTGAAGTCCACAGTCACTCAAGAATAGTCTTTCAAGTTTGGTTAATGGCTCTAGTGCTTCCTGTAAATCGGTTGCAACCAAGGGATTGCCAGAAAGATAGAGGCTTTTTAGTCTACTTGCATTCGAGAACGTTTCTCCGGATATTGGATTCTGAATATTGCATTGAGACAGATCTAACAGCTCGAGATGGGTGACGCTATTGCCCAACATGGTTGCAACGTCCAAATCACGTAATTCGTTGTCTGCCAAAACGAGCGTGACCAGATTAGTGCAATTAGAGAACGTGTCTTCCGAAAGAGATGTAAGACCAGATTTTCTCAAGGTCAAATACTCGAGTCGAACCATTTTGCCTAGTACTTCAGGCCAATCTGTATTTGTTAAATAATTGCCAGCGAGTTCTAGAAACTTTATATTTACTGCGGTCGAGAATGTGTTTTCGGATATGGCAGTAAGTTTGCAGTCATTTAGTTTGAGGGTTTCGAGGCTGGTCAAGACATCAAAGATCCCTGCTTCCAGGGTTTTTAGTGGATTATTGGAAAGATCAAGTGTTGTTATTGTGGTTATGTTGTCGAAAAATTGGGAGTTGATCGCAGATAAGTTGCACGAGCTGATATCTAAGTATTGCAGCGTAGGAGACATTAGGAAAGGTCCCTCCACCTTGGTTATCGGGTTATCTTGTAGTTCTACGTTCAGAAGCCCTCGACTGTCTCTGTGAAAAAAAAGGTTAACAGAATTATATTAGAGTACAAAGAAGTACATTTACACAGTGATCTTAAAAAAAGTCTGCCTGAAGTAACTCTTCTCTGTCATTCGTTTTTAACTAAATAATCTTGAATTACGATATTCCAAATATTTTTAGTGATTCTAAAAAATAAAAGTCTTATAGAATAATTATCCATCTTTGTATCAAAGCAAATTATTTACATAGTTTCAAATTGAATTTATTTACAAACAAAGTTATTAAAAAAGAATTAATCCATGACATTGCTTTACCAACAACTATCAAAATTGATTTGTGGTTGTCGGTTAGCTGAGCCGATTGAGAACTATGTGACGCAAAGCAAAATAGTTAAATGCTACGAAGCAGACAACAATGTTCACATTATATCGATGTTTTCGAGGTCACAGTGTATGTTATCTACTACTTCTAAACGGCAACGTATTGTAAACACAAAAATGAAAAACGTTGATACATCTAGCGAATTCAATTTGCATTCGTTGTGTGACCATTATCCAATATTGGCACCACAAGCGGCGGCAATTGGTCTCGCATCTTGTACAAGCAATTTGAACAATTTTGTCATCAGTTGGCTTAACACATGATGAATGCCAATGTCGTCTCGTAAACAAAATAAATTCGTGAGAAAATACATGTATTTGTAGGAAATATTGCATTTATTTGAATTACTTATGACGATTATTAAAAATGAAAATATTAAAAATGTTCTTCAAGCGAAATATCTGCCTATCTTCTAAAGCCGATGAGTTTATTTGGTTATACGATCTTATCTCAAGAACGGTTTGAATTCGAAAAATTATCCCATTTATCAAGAAACGCTCTAGGCTATATATACATCATGCTTTGAGCAATAGAAGCCATCAACGGAAAATGTTACAAAAAGGGGAAAAAGTTCGTCTGACTTCGACGAGTTCTTTGCAACGGAAATATGAAAAAAACGTAACTAATTACTAGCAAATGGTTGTCAACAAGTCACTAATATTTATTGTAAAATGAATCATCATTCTGGGCTATTTGCAAATCTCAATTCACCAATTAAGTTATAGAAAATGTAGAGAGTTTAATTTAAAATGTAACTTACAAGAAAGCTTCCGGATCAATGTAGCTAATATTATTACCAGATAAATCAACATCTATCAGGTACTCCAAGCCTTTGAAAGCTTCTTTCTCGACCCTCGTCAGACGATTATCAGCTATCTGTAATCTCCTCATCTTAATGTCTGTTGGAAATGACTTCAGAGTTGTGATATTGTTTCCATTCAAGTCCAAAATATACACGCTCAGACTGAGCTCATCGTAGGGGACCTCTGTAAGGTTGCTGTCCGAACAATCAGTTACCCAATTGATTCGGAAATAATGACAGTCACATTCGTCAGGACATTCCAACTCGAAGCTGTCTCCATTGAATCCGAATGTCAGTTTAGTTGCGATCAGATAAAACGCGAATACCCTGCAGCGAATCATCATGATTGAAGATGTTCGACGACTTCAAACAATTGATTATTTTGACATCGTATCTGGAATAAAAAATAACATTTGTACATAATAAACTCATATTCATATTAGCTAGATAATTACTCTGTTTTACATAGTAGTGTTAATATCGGTCTTGATCCTAAGTCTACTCGTAACAAGGTTATAATACTTAGTTAAGTTCAATAACATAGACAAAATGATCAAATATTAATTTCCATTGTACAGGGCATGACGTGTTTGTATTTGATCGGTTTTATATCACTCGATGGTAGAGATAAAATGCTTAATTTCGCTACCGAACGACAGCTAATCGATTTTGGATGATCGTTTTTGTCATCAATTAATAGAGTGCGCCGCATTGAAGCTCCCAGATGATACTAGAATAATAATAACAATTGTATAAGCCGTAGTACTGACAGGACAATAAGTATAATAGGCGGCATCCTGTGTAAGCAGATGTGGCTTGTTTCCTGCCAGAATTTTCCAGAAACGCAATAAGTGTTAGTCACGATACAACTAGTCTATAAAGTATATAGATCGATGCCCTTTTAAGTGGTTAAAGAGGCTGTCATTGCTGATTTGTGCTAGATAAACTATGAACAAGGATTTGCTTGCGTTTAAGTGTTAAATCAAGGTATCTGGTAGCGTCCTTTTCTACTTTTTTCACTTCTATAGATACACTAACTGAAAGATTAATAATACGATGAGTAGGATTTTGATGAGTTCGGCTTTGTAAGCATCAAAATAAATTAATCCACAAATTTTAAACTATGCCTTTGTTAGTGGAAATGTATTTTATATAGCCAATAAATTGTTAAGATCTTTGGAATAAAGTATCAATATTATTACGATATTGATCGAAGATAAACGCCATGGGTGTGATTAAAAGGATGTTTATCTTTCAGCCAGTGGCCAGTTTTTTTAAAGCAAATCTCACTAGTCATGTGTATTGTGTCTAAGTGATTTCATAAATATACACGAAACGGACACAAAGAACATGACCAGGCTCAAAACAAAAATTTGTGGGTCATATAAAGTGTTCTCACAATTCCAAAACACACAATTTCCATCGCAGTAGGAAGCGGCATGATGACTTCGAGCACCACTATACTATCCTTGCAAGCTAATTGGTAGCCTTATACAGTTATTGTCTATTCCTCTTTAAATTAAAATATATGAAACCTATATAGAATATGATACAAACAATGCAACACTTCTTTATATGCTCAATTACATATCATTTTTGAAGTGAAAACCTCTTTAAGCGCGTTGAGCACTTTTTGGGTCAACAACAATCATGGAACTTACATCAATGCATTTCACGGAATTGCATTTTTACCGTGGAAGAGCCACGCTTCGACATTATTGGATGATTCGATCGGAGTGATACCACGGCCTCACAGAAAACCGGTGTAAAACAGCGCAAGCGAGGTATTTCATCGATTGAGTGAGAATATCGGAGGCCTTTACCTCAACCCCTGCACTCATCCCCCACCCTATCCCTCAAAGGCCAGCAACGCAATTGTGACGCATCTGGTGTTGCGGGTGTCCATGGGCGGCGTTATCAGAGGAAACGTTTGTTCGTTTGCCCCTATACAATAAAAAATAGATCGCACATTTTATTTAAAGAGCAAAGAGATTCATTTTAGGTCAGCTTATACAACTATTTGTTTATAGTTTTAAATTTTCACTTCTATTATTAGTCCTCATGACTGCTTTGGGATTTTTATGGTTTATTTACTATCAACACCCGACACCCGCAACACCAGAGGCGTCACAAGTGCGTTGCCGGCCTTCTAAGAAGGAGTACGCTCTTTCCTTGAAAATTTGAAGGTCGTATTGGTGCGGGAATACCGCAGGCAACATTCATTCCACAGTTTTATTGTGCGAGGTAGAAAGTTCATTGAAAGAGCACAGTTGTGGACTGCCAACCATCAAGATGGCGGGGATGAAATTTCTGTCACTAAGGACGATGGCGGAAAGAGGCGGCAGGAATCAGCCCGGACCATAGGGCTTCCACAAAAAAAATAGGGACAAAGTATGATTCACGTAAGCAGACGTATTGATTTTTAATCGAGACAATTTAATAATAATTATGTGACAATTAAATGTTATAGTTGCACTCGGTGATCAGAAACAATCATCGAGGGTAAGCAATGACGGCGCGGTCAATACTTAGATGGGTGACCGCTGGTGGCATGTTACCATGAGCGTGTCCGTGATTCGGAGGTCACGTTAAGCAGTCGGTCCCGGTTGTTATCATAGGATAACAGTCGTGAAGCTTAGTTGGAAGCCTTTGAGCGGCTTAAAAACATCCAACGGCAAGATTACGTAGCCACAACGTAGTCTTGCCAGTCCCCAACCCGCACTTGACCAGCGTGGGGACGTATGGCCTTGACCCTCATCTGAGAAGAGATCCGAGCCCTGCAGTGGGACATAATGGGTTGTTGATTGATTGATTGAAATGTTATAATGTTCAGTTTAATTAAAATTTTATTAATAGACATGGAAAGAAACGAAATGGAAAGTTGATAGAGTTTATCTACAGAGTTTATAGTTTAAGAGTTTTTCATTAGAGACTTCTATAGTGGCATTGGTCTTATTAAAATATTTTATACAGTATCAATAAGTCAGCTCCAAATTGAGCTAATCAACTAATCCTTATAGTCTCATAAAAATTAATCAGCACGCTTCGTCACTATAGCAAATTTTCAAATATAAAAAAAATATATAACGGTTATACGACTAGGTACAGAACTACAATCCCTTATCATCAAGCAGACGGCAAACTTAATTAGCAACTTGTTTCAATATTATTAAAAAATATAAAATATTCATGAGACTGACTTCGTACCGAACATAAAGGTTCGTTGTATCAGTTTATAAGAAATAATAATAAAAAAAGAAATATGTAGCATAGATATCTACCATAAATACACACCGAATTCACAAAAAAATCTTAAAATAAAACTTAAATTTCGTGTCGTCTACAATAATCAGACTGTGAGATGTAATAAAAGTAGAAGTTGAAGGCTAATTGGTGCATATAGTATTTACATACATTATGGAAATGCCGCATCGTAATTCTTGTGATGCTTACTGGGTATACACGTGGTTAGGTTCTACTACGGCGTAAACAATTTTTAGTAAGTGCGAGAAGCTACCAATAAAACGGTATTGCACAAAACACTCCGCGTAAGTGACCTTTAGAACCATTGCAGGGAAAATAAACACATTCACTGACTGGTTAGGGTGTAATTGGATTTAAAAAAACATTTTAAATTTCGAATATGTCACTGGTTTTTTTTTAAGTTCAAGGGACGCAAAGTCATTGTCGTCTGAGGTCATGCTGTCGTATTTCCGCGGATCAGACGATGCATTCGAAGTGTAACTTACGTGACAATATGTGGATGCGTGTTTACTTGGCGGCTACCGGCACTCTACTACTGATGTACTGAACGATCTAAATGTAGTATAGTTGACACTGAGAGTTTTGTCAATGCTGCACGATCGTCTTGTGTATTGTGATTACATATAACCCGTACTAACAATTGAATGTAGTACACTAGTTACAGAGACAACAATTAGGCGTTGAATTAACAATTAAGCGACAAAAGCTTTCACTACACTTTCAACTGCCGATATGAAACAAAGATAGATATTTTTATTGCTGTTAGTCCTCATTATTGCACTGCAAAAAAGTAATTTTATTTTACTTTTTTAAATATATAATGTAATAAACATTAGGTTTCGTTTTTCAAAACACACAAGTGTGTACTCATGTAGTGTTGTACGATTGCAGCAAAATGTTTCGTATGTGTGAATTTGCTATTAATTTAGGTATAGGAGTTTGAGTATAAAAGTAACTTTGTGTGTCTTTCTGTCATAGCAAAACCACAGCACTGAATTTTCATTGAAGTGTGGCACTGAGTTACTCTGATTCTTGGAAAAGGTCGAAGGCTATATTTAAACGCGACAACTGATATACAAGTATGCAGGCGCAGCCGCAAGCAAAAGCTGGTTAGAATTACATTTTTTAACAATCGTCAAAAAGGTAGGATGTTCTTAATTCAACTGTATATTTTTATGTTCGTTACTTCAGAAAATTTGACTGGGTGAATCGATTCTTATAATTCTGTTTTTATTTGAAAGCTGGCCCCATTTCAATTGGGTCCAGTTCTTGAAATAGTTTTGTTTTTATTTATTAGGAAAAACATTTAATGGATAAACAAACGACAAGCGGGCGGAGTACTTAGAGACGCGTTGACGAGATATTAATATCTATAAGACTCGTGTTAGGTCGCTGTCTCAACCCGCTCGCTGTCTGCCTTCAGCTTAGTTCGTTCTCTTAACATAAACTTTCAACTATAAAGTTTCAAACAACAATCCATAATGTCCCACTACTGGGCTCTGGTCTCCTCTTAGGAGAGGTTTAAGGTCTTACGTCCTTGCACTGGCCGAGTGGTGGATTGGAGACTGGCAAGACCATGTTTACCGTTTGATGTTTTTAAGCAGCCCAAAGGCAAACTAAGCTTCACAACTGTTATCCTATGATAATAACCAGAACCGACTGCTGAACGTGACCTCCGAATCACGGAGCCGTCACGGTATCATGCCACCAGCGGTCACCCATCCAGGTACTGACAACACCGTCGTTGCTTAGCCTCGGTGATTGTTTCTAATCACCCAGTGCAATTGGGCTATATTATCCACAGCTAGATATATTTATAGCTGGTAATAGTATTATTGCGTAAATAGACAAAACTAAATAAACGTTATTTAGTAACCACGTCCACGTTGCTTAGGTATGCACTTTTGTGGTGAATGTTGCACCGCAAAACGGCATTATCGATATTACGAAGCTATTACGTCTGTACGCAACTGCCGTTATCTCAGCATGGCTCGTTAAAATATTACTAAATTTGCGAGTTAACTCGGTCAGTTGATCATTTATAGAAATAATACTAACGCTAACAAATTGAATGTCTCATAAGTTTGTGTGTTTGTTTAGAACTCCTTTTGGGTTAAAATATGTCTTATGTGTACATTGCTCAGGAAAAACATGAAGGAACTTCTTCTTTGGACACTATTTTTAACATTTTTTTGTTGTATTTTCATCGAAATTCTAAAAGTGATCTGGCATATAATCTCATATACTAAACTAATTTATGCAGCATACACCACATGTAGAGTTTCACTTTATACTTAGTTAGTAATTAATAAACCTGATGACTAAATATTATATGTAAAGTGCCTGCTGTAAAAATGGTATCTGTGTAACTTCTGTTTTTCAAAGGCTACCCATAGTCGCTACATTAATAACATTGTGCAATATAATTTAGTTCACAATGAGATAGAAGGGCGCTTTGAATTAATAATAATAATATTAGATCTTTATTAAAATCCATTCAACCTACAATACATTCTAGTTAATAAAGGAAATAAATAAAATTCTTTTTATATAATTACAACAGCATTATGAGCAGATTAAATTAATTCATTTTGGATATTTTTTGTCGTGGCTAATATGGAACCCCGTTCGGGTAAAAGCCTTCTCCAAGAACTTCAATCGTTCTTTGTATCTAGCCAAGGGGATTCAATTTTCTCCTGCTACCTTTACCAGTTCACCTGTTCATCTAGCGCATGGCAGCCTCTAACCCTACCCTCTAGGGCCTGGCGTCGTCGTAACGAGCAACGTGTCCCGCCCATCTCTATTTCATTTTCAGCGAGAAAGTTAAAGCATCGGTTAAGCTAGTTTTGTTACGAATGTGCTTATTTCTAATTTGTCCCTCAATTTTACACCTCATAAGCTTCTTTCCATTCTTGTTTGTGTAGTTTGTATTTTGTTTCTGGTTTTTAGGTGGAAAGTCCAAGTTTGAAAACCGTAGACATGGTAAAATCTCTCGCCTGGTCGGAGGATCCTCCCTTTGTGTTGGAGGGATACGATACTCGTTCCTCCACAGTCATTATATTCGTTTTATCAAGATTAGTTTCTAGACCAACCATGATGCTAGCTTTGTGTAGATCGCTAATCATACTATTCAATTGTGCAGAGTTCTCTGATTGTAGAATTATATTTTCAGCGAAGCGGAAATGGCTTAGGTATTTGCCGTTTATGTTTTATCCCTTCGTAGACCATTGTAACTTTTTCCTTCGGTGTTGCAGTACAGCTATGAATAGCTTTGGTGAGAGCGGCTCGCCCTGTCTCACGCCTCTGTCATATAGCAATTTTTCTTTGTCGTTCTTATTAAATTTTGGTTTGCTTTGTAATTTGTTTCATTCTTTCATTAGTTCTAGTGCTTTGACAGATAATATTCTATATTAATAATTTTAATGCTGTTCAATATGGAGGCGCTCATAGCCCAGTTGCACTCGGTGATTAGGAACAATTACCGAGGGTTAGCTACGACGTTGCGGTCAGTACCTGAAAGGGTGACCGCTGGTGGCTAACATGCCATGAGCGTCTCCGTGATTCGGAGATCACGTTAAGCAGTCGATCCTTGTTATTATCATACGATCACAGTCGTGAAGCTTAGTTGAAGGCCTTCGGATGGCTTAAAAACATCCAACGGCAAGATATATGTAGCCACAACATATACTTGCCAGTCCCCAACCCGCGCTTGGCCAGCGTGGGGACGTATGGCCTTAACCCTCTCCTGAGAGGAGACCCGAGCCCAGCCGTGGGACATTATGGGTTGTTGATGATGATTGATGAATATGGACTGCTCGATTATCTGCCAGTATTCGTTGGCTTTGTCGTTAGTGCTTGTCGAAAGTACAGGTATTCAACTGCTCTTTCAGTGTTTTCAGTGTGAGTAATGGGTTGGAAAAGGTGCGGGTAATTCTTTTTATTACATTCAAGTTTAATGTAGCTCGCAGTATTCATTCATTTTTGTCTAGAGATATCCATGTCCATCTCCTATGTGACTTCAAATTGAACATGGTGATTGTGATTATCAAATTGTTTTCATACAAAAAAAAGTATATAAGTATTAATATCAGTTGTCTAGCACCCATAGTACAAGCTCTGCTTAGTTTGGGACTAGATGGCGTTGTGTGTTAAAATGTCTGAAATATTTATTATTATTTTTTATTATTATGCGCATTCTGAATTAGTCTCTCTCCATGAATGCTTCTGGTTCCGTGACCGTATGGCGCTTAAAATACAAATGATCAATTATGATGCACAATATAAGGAATTTTGCAATGATGTGTAGAAAATACTACAGCACTGTGTTTACACTGGCATCCCGAGAGAAATGTCAGTGTCATTCTACTGTCAATTGGTCAGACAATAAAATAGAGCCGAAAACATTTGTTTTTCGCGAATCTAATTTTTAACGTAAACCACAAATAATAATGGCAAATATCGATGCGGGAGTTTCTACTGACGAGGAGCCACTTAAGAAGATATTTGATGATGCTATGAAGCTGTATAACCAGATAGATTCAGGCACAGAACCGACTAATAGTGATGCTGTTCAAGTGAGTGGAGTTCGTTTTTATTTGTAGTAAATTTACATCAATAATTTATGCTAATTTACATATCACGATCACAATATCACTCAGTTGTCTATATTGCCTTACTATTGCATATCTTGGAATTGATTTTATTGATAATTAGGTGATATAAAGATATTTGCTTTTGAAGATATAAAACGAAAACAAATATATGAGTACTTACAGATTTAGAATATGGAGTGTCATTATTCATCAAGTGAGTGTTGTAAGAGCCGGCTAAAAGAGCAAACTACTTAGGTCAACATGATCCCTTTACCAAACTGGTCAGTGTAGCATGGCAGGTTAAAATCTCCTTGTTAAAGAAAAACCTAGTTTTAGCAGGGGCTGTAAACAGGCTGTTGATAATGATCAGGGGGGGGATAAGGATTAGGGTAAATAGGTAATATTAAATATATGTATGCTTATTCAGTTATATAAATGTAGTAAGTTTTTTTTTATTAATGTGTTATTATAATCTTTGTCAGATTTAGTGCTTTGTCTTTGCACCTACAGTATTCTCTTTTACTTAATCTGGAGGTTGACTGGGAGAGAAAGCCTTATGGCATTAAGTCCATTTTTGTAAGTCATATGCAATAAGTTTCAAGTAAATAAAAAAGTCTTCCATAGAGTTTTTTATGGACACACCGAGAGCCAGAAATCCAAAGTATTTAACCTCCCTATCCACAGGAACCTTTCTTTTTATGGCTGATTGTTGTAGATGAGCATCAAAATAGCCGTTAAGAAGTTTGAGAAGGCTACAAACTTAGTATCATTAACTGGTATGTTCAGTAAGAACGAGAGTCTTGAAGAGCTACCAACAGAAACATTACAGTATCTGTTGCTGCCTGCTCTGCTCGGGACACTCACATTAAAACTTAGTAACCAACCAAGAAAAGAACTTATTGAAGTGGCCGAGATTTATTTCAGGTAAGGAAATTATAATCTTTTTATTTAAAACCTTTGCACAGTGGTTCTCTTTTGTAGTTTGTCTCTTTTAGTCTTTATTTTCTCTGTCTCCTTCTTTTACTATATGGAGTATGCATAAAATTTTTATTTTTCTCCAACATTTTTTCTAGATTCTTTATGGTCTTTACAATATACTCAAAGAGTATTTTTTTATTTAGTGATTATTTAACCTAGAAAATATTATATAA
This sequence comes from Hyphantria cunea, assembly GCA_003709505.1. Classification (NCBI taxonomy): domain Eukaryota; kingdom Metazoa; phylum Arthropoda; class Insecta; order Lepidoptera; family Erebidae; genus Hyphantria; species Hyphantria cunea. Next base: position 327,438 of record PKRV01002653.1, read on the forward strand.
AAAGTGAAAATTAAGGAAGGGCAATTCAAACTAACTAAACGCGTCACTATTGGCCGAAACAAAATGTGACGTCGTAATCACTTCATCGAAATTATCAGTGTCGAAATTCAAACTATGTTAGTAGTGTTTTTGAGAAAAACCTTCTTCCATGATTATTATAGCTATTAAAACTAAAAAAGTATAAAGTAACTGAAACGCTGAATACTAACAAACACGAAAAGACAATGACGTCATTGGCTGTATCAAAAGTCAGAAGCGCGCGTAAAACGGCGGCGTTTGAAAAGCTCAAATTTAGTTAGTGTTTTGAATTTCATTTTGAAAATTTGTTTTACTACTTTCAAGCATGTTTAATTTTTTTTTTTTCTATGTTAAAGAAATGTAAATGATCAGGTTAAGAAATAAAAAATGCATGTTCCCTATTGTCATTGTGAGTCAGTTGTTTTCTTAAACTCTTCAGACTACCAAACAAATGGACTTATAGCTCGAAAGCAAACTTACATGCAAACATGGGATGGAAAGAAAGATGTGGAAAGTGTAGGATAGTGCCTGGTGTCTTAAAAGTTGATAGTAAAAAGTAGTATATAAAGTATAAGTTCTAATGTGGATGATTAAATAAATACATGGAAATATTAATAACTAACCATAATATTAGTTAATAGATATTCCTCAGTTGGTGTACAAAAAAGCGATTTATTATTATAAGACATAATGTTGTCTGGTGTTTTAACATGTTGCATTTTTTAAAATTAATATTCCAGAGATTATATACAGAGGTGCAAAGACTATGGTGTGACTGATATCGAAGTGCCACAACCAAATGTTGATAATAAATCGGGGGACAGGCCTCAGAGTGAACTAGCTAAAATAGCTAATTTGGTAAGTGGAACATTTACTTCATTCTTTACTAGCTGAGCTCCGCACTGTAAGCTATGCTTGTTGTTGTACCATTATTTAATTAAATCCGGGTAACGCTGCAGAGCAAAACTAGTCCAAATAAATAGTCTATGTGATTAACACACATTATTATCCATATATAACTGCCTCGGTGGTGCAGTGGTAGCGCATGCGACTACTGTGCATGAGGTCTCCGGTTTGATTCCTGAGTCGGACCAAGTGTTTGTATAATCCGCAAATATTTGTTTCGGAACATGGGTGTTTTCCATGTATAATACGTTAGTATTTCCAAAAAAAAGCATATATGTATTAATATCAGTTGTCTGGTACCCATTGTACAAGCTCTGCTTAGTTTGGGACTAGATGGCGTTGTGTGTTAAAATGTCCGAAATATTTATTTATTTATTATTTATTATCAGCTATCCGTCAGTGAAAGTCGCATCAAAATCGGTGCAAACATTTAGAGATTAGCCAAAACAAACAGACAGATCCAGTGAAAAGTAAAAGTTATGTTTATTTTAGTTTTCTTGTGATTTGTATGATTTTCTCATGAAGTGCGAAGTCGTGATTTCGCAAAAGAGGCCATAGCCTGACAGAAATCCATTGTTAAGCAATTGTTTACTCTCTTTTCACTGATTTAGTGAAGTTACCGGAACTCCAAAACTCTTTCCCCTATTTCTCAGACTCAAACCAGAGTGTGTGTTGTGTGTGGGTACTAAAATGAATAAAGGTTTGCATAAAAAAATATTATTGTACATGCCTGCTATTATGACAAGAGCAAACCGTAGGAAAGAAACACAGAATACTTGGGTGATCTGAAAAGTTTCAAACCTTTCCAGTAACGGTTTTTTTGTACATTGCCTCTTCGAACACTACACACTTCTCACATTAATGTACCATGCAAATATGCACAAACACATTTTTATTAAAGAGTGCTGCTATCCTACGTAAAGGTCGCCATATTTTTAGACCAATTAGTATTTATAAATTCACAATGATTCTTAATTTTTTTTTTTAAAGGATTTGTAAATTCGCTCAGTAATATAATTATTCCCTGACTAAAAACCTTGTTATTACAAAGACTTGTTTACACATATGTAAATACATAATTCATTGCTTCAGTGGTGTAGTGGTAGTGTATGCGACTGCTGTGCTGGGGCTAAGGTTCCATTCCGGGCCGGTGTGTTTTTGTGTAATTTGTATATTAGTACATTCTATCATTTTACCTCTTTGGTCTAGCGGTTGGCGTATACGATTGCTGATCATGTGGTCTCAGGTTCTAATCGGGTCGGGCCAACAATTGTTATTGAGTTTTTCTGATTTTTGAATTGCTGCTCGGAGTTTGGAAGTTAGGGTCATAATCTAGTTTAAGCCGTGCCTCGGAGAGCACGAAAAACCGTCGGTCCTGCGCCTGATCTCTCCCCCGTTGTGTCGAATAATCTTCCCATCGGATTGTCAGAGTGAGGGAACAGAGAGTGCACCTAAGTTTGCGAACACACCGTGGGTGGCCGAAGATTATCGGCTAGGAAAAGATTATAATATTCTATCTATAAAAATAAATGAAATCGGAGTGTCTGTTTATAATATTAAAATAAGCGCTTTTTACTAAAAGCATATGTATGTATACACGGTACATATACCAAAATAAAAATTTACAATTCTAGTCTGTAGGTCCGTCTGTCTGTCGGTCCGTCTGTCTGTCGGTCCGTCTGTCTGTCAGTCTGTCAGTTTGTTCCAGCTAATCTCTGGAACGGCTTGACAGATTTTGACGAGGCGTCACAGGCTGATAGCTGATGATATAAGGAGTAACGTAGGCTACGCGGCCTTAACCGTGAGACCCAGCTAGTCTATCGATATAACTTTCATAGTAAAGACTCTGTTTTGTTTGCAACTAGATGGCGTTGTGTGATACATGTTCGAATTATAAATTTTAAGGTACAAACAAGAGAATCGAAGATCAAAAGGTATAAAGAAATGAAAGAGCTTCAACAACAAGTTGCTTTGTTATCCAAAGCCATGGACTCGTCAACAGACGAAGAGATCAAGAGGAAATACTTCACGACGCTATTGAGAAGTTACGTGAACCAGGCAGTCGACGAACTGGCCAGTATTGAACAGGAGAAACCTATCATAGAGTATATCTCTAAGCATGCTGGAGGTGGGTATATTATTGTCTCCTGCTTTGTTAGGGCATAAAACAAATGTATTATATTGACTAGCAACCGCCCTCGACTTTGTACGCGTTTAGTTAGGTATTTGCACATAATTTTTACATAAAACACCCCTCCTTATAATAGTAAGTAGTTTCATTAATTCTTATACTTGAATACCATTTAAAATCCTTCTGCAGTAATTACTTGAACTTCACTAACATTAAACTTTCATACAAACTACCATCCCCTGTTTAAACCCCAAAAGGGGTTTGATTTCTAAAGACACATTATTTTTACCCACCACAAGTCAAGTCAAGTCTGACTTCAAAAACGCAGGACTTCCATAACCAAACTTCCAACCCCTATTTTACCCCCTTAGGGGTGGAGTCCGTTCTTAGCGGATTTCTACATTCTATAAGGAGTATTTCTACCACATGTCTAGTTTGTAGATGTTTTAGTCTCTGAAATTTCGTGATTAACCAATGAGTGGTATTTCACTATATATATATATATATATATTTAGCAATCAGGAGTGGATATAGTTAAAAAAAAACAATAATTTTGTAACCTAAACACATTTTAATTCAATTTTATAACAATCTACCCTCAACATATAAATTAAACATTAAAGCATCAGAAACAAACAAACAAACAACAACCCATAATGTCCCACTGCTGGGCTCGGGTCTCCTCTCAGGAGAGGGTTAAAGCATCAGAAACAGAATGAAACACCAAATATGTACAGAGATACACGAAATTACTTACACAAATTATCACACTAAATAGCTAGATTTTCAAATAAACAATACTTTCAATAACACTTACAATCGCACCGATAACAACCTTTCCGAGCGACGAACGAAACACGAATGTCCCCTCTAAATATGGCGTGCGCTTTTTATAGGTTTTGGAGTTAGCCTATCAAATTTTCTCTGAATATATATATATACATTTAGATTGAATGAATAGGATAACAATCGGTATTCTAAATACAAATTTAAAACTACTGTTAAGATTTATGAATCTGTGATTTAAACAATTTTAAATAATTTCAGAGCCGAAGCCCAAGGAGCGTCCGCGGGTGCCCTTGAAGCCAGTGATCATCACTCGGGACGACGTGCAGAAGGCGGTGTTCGGTGCCGGCTACCCCGCCATACCCGCCATGACCGTGGAGGAGTTCTACGAGCAGAGGGTTAAAGAGGGAATGTGAGTACTGTTCATCGCCTTCTGCCCATCTCTGTAATTGTTTCTTCGAGTAGCCTGTCTCTGGTACCACTAGAAAATGCATGACAATGATAAATGTGTTTTAATTTAACTGTCGATATAATAATATATAATATACTGTCTAAGCCCCGCGGTGTTACCCGCGCTTGACCTAGTAAAGTAGATACTGGCTCCGAGTGAATTTCATTATAAGTAAATAAAAATAATTTAAGTTATTTCTTACTTACTCAAAATAATTAGCTTTAGTTACTCCTTAATTTATCAGCAATCTGCCAGTGAAAGTCCCATCAAAATCAGTTCAACCTTTCCAGAGATTAACTGGAACAAATAGACATACAGTCAAACAAAAATTGACTTTTTGGTGTAAGTACCATATATATTTTCATATAGTGAAAAGCTGTTAATTTGAAATCACAAACAGCGGCGTCAAATTTATTTATGGATAGATGAGAGGTTGTGGCTAAGTGGTACTAGGTGTACACATTGAAAAGTGAAGCAATTATAGCCAGGTCAGCTGTAGATGGGTGACCACTCTCAATAAATTGAAAAGCCTCTGTTCTTCGCATAATACGTAAAAAGCTATCGGTCCTTTGTTGTACAAGTTCTTTTGGGAAAATTAATATACAGGAAGGTGTTGGTCTTATGTCAGTATTTATTTATATTTATTGTTTAGTTAATAGTTGTCATTGCTTATTTCCTTAAATATTATCATATTTCAGTCTGGTTAATCCTATTATGATAGCTAGGTTACCTGCCATTCACATAGCAACGTGATATGGCTCTATTTTTACCCGACTGCGAAAGAAGGAGGGTTATATTTTTCCAGTGTATATACGTATGTGTGTATATTTTTTTTTGGCACGCCTTAGAGCCTAAACGGTATTAGTCGTGAGAGTGGCACTGGGTTAACCAAAATTAAAAAAAAAAAATTAAAAAAATTATATGCAGTCAGGGTTTTTTTTTCCAATAATTCATTACTTGTTTTTGTTTTTAACTCATTAAGAAACGATTTTCAAATTTAGCTTGCGCAGTATGAACATTTTTATAAAGAGTAAAATCGATCGTTAACCATAAGTGAGACCTTACGCTGCAGAGCATGTCGTTTGTCATTAGTCATGTCGTTTAACAAACTATTAAAACAATCAGCGCTGGAACGCTTACTATTAATAATAGTTTTGTCGCGACCTGAATGATGTAAGCGTCGTGAATTTCATAGTGACGTTCAACACAGTATAAGTCCGCAACGTACAAAAGCGAAGAAGCTTGTAGTGTGGCGCCATCTGACGTAAACTCCAGTCGTGTGTCGAAGCTGACTCGCACTTCTATTAGCCGACTTCAAAAAAGGAGGTAATCAATTCGACTGGCTTTTTTTGTTTGTAACCTCGTAACTTTCGACTGGGTGAATCGATTTTAATGATTTTCTATTTTAATTGAAAGTTGCTTGTTACCCGCGTGGTCTCCTTTCAATTTGGTCCAGTTCTTGAAGTCGGTTTTTTGCTAATTTCATTTTACTATCTATTTTATTAATATCATGCTATATCTTGTTCACAGCTTCCCAGGGGGCACAAATATACCACACACGAAGATAGAATCCACGGAGAATGATAAAGATGAGGCAGATGAGATACGAAAGGTACGTAAATGTATTACTAATATTATAAAGCTGAAGAGTTTGTTTGCTTTGTTGTGCGCGCTCATTGCGGAAGTATTGGTACGATTTGAAAAGCCCAGTTAGCGAGGAAGGCTATCATCACGTTATGACCAATAGGAGCGGAGTATCATTGAAAAATCTTGCTTAAAAATGATTTTCATTGAGAGAATTTTTGTTTTCTATGTATAATATTTCTGTGTTTATGTGTAAAAAAAAAGTATAGATGTATTTATATCAGTTGTTTAGTACCCATAATACAAGCTCTGATTAATTAGGGACTAGATGGCGTTAAATGTATATACATAAAACAGAGACAAAGAACATATAGACTGAGAAGATCATATTTCTATAAAATATAAAGCTTTAATACGAAAAATACGATTTAAATTTTAAGTTTAAAATTCACGCCGAAACGCTGGGTAAGGTCATGGTGTCTGTTTCCAAATTCGTCATCTGCGCTGTGACGTCACAAACAGACTCGTGTCGACAGTTTGTCAGACAGCGCGGCTGTGTGTCAGACAGTGTCAATTATAGTACTTATAAACACTAAAGTGATCGTCGATGATATCCAAACATAATTACAAACAAACACAAAATGTGTGAAGATTTCCCCCTTAATAAATGTCAGAATGTTTTGTATCGGAAAAAGACGCCTATAGCTACTCTCTTCTGTTCGGTGGCCTGTGTTGCTGTATGGTGTAGTCAATAGTACTATTGTCGGTACTTTGGGTCATCATCAGCCTATCGCAGTCCACTGCTGGACTTAATCCTCTCCAGTTGCACGCCACTTGGTTCGATTCTCGGCTTCTCGCATCTGGATGAGATGACGGATCACTCCACCAGGCCTATATATCCATACTAATTGAACTTTGAATCGGTGCAATAATATTGGAAAGGTTACAACACTACGACCACGCAGAAAACTGGCCTTAACCAATTTCCTTTTATGTTTTTCACCGAGTGTTTAAAGTTCAGGGTGAGTGAATAAACCGGAGGCCCAGTGATGCTGCAGCATCTCAATATACCTCCATAGTATGAGTCACCATGCTGCAATGCATGTCTGCATTCGCAGTGAGTATGGTGACCACTAGATACACTATGGCAGAGATGAAAAGAATGAGCGCAGTTAGCCATCATCCGTTTGCCCTTCCTCGCCATAAAATATATGTTTCATACGTTTTTCATCTCATTCCAGGAGCAGTTAGAAGAAGAAGACGACCCAGAAGAGCGTGCACGACAACAGAACATGGACGAGTACAAAGACAGCCATCGCAGGGGTTGGGGCAACAGATACAACAGGAGTTAACTACAACACAAATATGGACACTAAACAACACACGATAGGACACATTATCTAACACATACGTTCTATCAATATTTAGTAAGAATTAACTGCCACATAAATATGGACTCTAATACTCACACAATAAGATACATTCTCTGACATTTATTTACGATGTTACTGCCACATAAGAATGAACTCTAACGAACTCACAATAGGACACATTTGCTAATTAATACGTTCGTAGTAGTATATTAATTATAATTTTTTTTTGAATAAAATATTGTCAGTATTTTATTTTTAGTATTTGCAGGCAAAAATACGTTCAGAAACTTTCTGTCAATAGGTATGATATAAGTATTGGAATAGTGAGTAGAAGTGAGACAAAGTATATTACTGTCTCTTTCAGAGGTGTGTGCTAATGTTCGTTTGGACTTATAATATATATATATGTCACAGATTACTATGGATACCGCATAGTTGAATACTTGTTTCGATTCGACTTCACAAAATTTTGAGGTATGAAGGGGATGCGGGGGACGAGTCAAATACGCTGTGGTTAAGCTTATAATGCACCGAAACATAGTGATGGTGACAGGGTAAGGATGTCGATGGATAAATTTAGTTGGATCTGGATAGTCGATATTTTTTGGTTATTATTTATAAACATATACATTGATCAATTTTGTTAATTATGTTTTAGAAAAATAACAATTTGTAAAAAATAATAATAATGTAGGTACGAATATTTCACTGATTTTTAAATGGATTAGCTTAGTAAAAATTCGTCTTACAGAATTTTTAGGTTCTATTTCTATTTTATAAATAGAGCAGTCTTATGTCTATATATATTCTTCCACGACAATCTTGGTCAATTATATGATTACATAATATTTATAATAATCATGTATAATATAAATTGTGGAGGAACGGGTGTTATGTCCCTCCAACACAAAGGGAGGATCCTCCGACCAGGCGAGTGATTATGCCTGGCGGGCCACTGCCCCACGGTTGTCATTGGGAAGTTGTATGTATGTTAATCACCACGAGAACTTTTATTGCGCGATGCAGGAATGGTAGGTTCTTCGTACGCTACGTTACTCCGTAGTTCAGTATATCTTCTGTAGATGGCGTTGTCATATGTTTTTGTTGCCGCTGTATGTGGAAGTCGCCACACAAATTATAATGATATCATTAATTTTTATTATAACCATACCACATTTTCAGAAGATGTGCTTTTCATAAGAATTTCCAAATTTTAGGTACAATATTTGCACTTACATCTATGATAGGAGTGGATGCAAGGTATTATTTCGGGGCGTTTAGGAAACCTATATCATAACAATATCACAACAATACGACACTTTTTTAAGAAAATAACTTTGCTTTAATAAAAAAAAAATGACCCAACAAATATCGATTTGTGAAACACAACACTATAGTTACACGTGCTGCATTAAAAGATCACTATTTTAAAAGAAAAGGGACATTTTAAAAAGATATCAACGGGTGCTTAATTATTTTTATTTTGCATCATTATGTTTCCAGTATAAGTTGAGATACGGTAACGTAGCAAAATACGGTGTACTTACCCATGAAATGTTATGCCATCTTTTTGGAAATTAGATGTCTTAGATTATTTGCCACACTATTTTAATGCACAGGTAGCCATTTAAAATATCTTTTGAAACTTGAAATCATTTTTTTATTGTTAAAAACTTTGCGTGCCTACGGGTCACAAACTTGGTCGACACTGATGTCTTGCTTCTTAGCGTCTCTTCATACACGAGCAACTACACGAATGTGCTGCGCACGTTTTTGGCCTCGTATGCGTAATCTATAGGGGGTAATCTGCGATCTATGTATACCACAATTACAAAGCGGCATTAATATTTAATGTGATGTGTCATATTTAATTATTAATGTGAGGTAATTAATATTTAATGTGAGGTAGGTAGGACATTGGCCATTGACCAACATCTAATACAAGCATTTGGCTTACCTAGAAGGGTTAATAGAAACGGGATAAAAGAGGGGATAATATGTTATTTATATTACTATAGTCCATTCGCGCTAAAAAAATAGTGACGCATCTTGCAAGCCAATTGCCAATCCGGTTCCAAGTAATTATTGTTTCGTTGTCAATTTTTCAAACTCTAGGTCAAAAAGAAAGTCAAAATAATGCAAGAGAATAGAGGCATTATTTATAGAAAGTAAAAAGTCGACGTGAAATACTTGCATCTTGGCAAAGGGGAGCTAGTCAGGTCGGAGATCTATACGTCAAGATTGCGTCACAATTTTTTTAACGCGAATGGACTTCAATATTCTTTATAAAAAAAAACAACTGTCAAGCTATATGTAATGGGTTCTTTACTAGAAGTCTAACTCCATTTAATTGAAAACCTCTCGAAAACATGGGGTTATACAATATAGACCGCCAAATTGTGGGTTACTATGTTGCACTGTTGCATTGTCTGCATTCGCAATGTGTATGGTAAACACCACTCTTGAAGTCTGCCTATGCTTTCCATCAGGGAATGAAAATAGTCGTCTTAATGAATTTTCCAGAAATGGTCCTTTTTTGTTTTTTTTTTATTTTTGTGATGTAAAGGTTTTGGCGCACCAGACTCATTTTATTATCTCTACGAAGAAAGGCATTCGTGCTAATGGAGTTAGAGAAAACGGGCTTCGACCTGGAGTAGAGAACTAATCCGTCATGTATATGTAGTGAAGACTACCAATCGCCAATATAATGGTTAAATAAAATTTACACTTTGTAACATCTGGTTTTATTTTTTACATGCTTTTTATTAGATTCAGCTGTGTGTGTTTGTGACCGACTCCTTTGGGCTTAATTTTGATAACGGTCTCACTTAATTTAGACTTAGTAGACTTATCGAGGACCGATGATAACACAATAATGTGAATAAAAATAAAAAAGTGCGTGCGTACAAAGTACACATGTCAGAAGTGAAACTTCTTAGCTCTCTCCCACCTCTCGCTCCATGGCACTGTGCGTGATACGACAATCGCTCTATCTTACTTTTCTCTCGATCTTTCTCACTTGCTTGCTCCCTACTCTCACTCCATCGCTAGTTGCTTCATGCTACGTTCGCCCTGTCTTACTCTCTCTCAATCGCTCTCGATCGCTCTCTCTCTCTTTTTCAACACTTCCGTTGCATACTTGCGTGACGTTACATTTGTAAAAATTTTACCCTCATGCGCCTAAAGAAGTTTCACTTCAAAAACTTATTAAGTCAGTAGTCACAAATCAATACACTAGATTTTGCCCACAGCTTCGCTCGCGCAGAATTAAAAATTTTCATCCTCAATTTTACCTCTTTAGTGGAGGTATTCCCAAAATTCCATTCTTAGTGCTCACTTACGTTATATAAAGTACCTACATGTATAATTTCAGGATTCTAGTTTCAGCGGTTTGGGCTGTGCGTTGATCTCTGGGTATCTTAGTCAGTCACCTTCCTCTTTTATATATACATATATATAGAAACATACAAATAATACATAACTTTCACACAGACAAATGATTGTGAACACACCATTTCTGAGCATCGAACTTATGACCCCTAGTCTCCCCTGGAACACTTAGACTGCTATTCTAGGTAACTCAGGCAGATCAAGATGTCCAATTCAGAGTTCGGGCATTAAGAGAAGTTTAAGCGATAGGAGACAGTTCCATTCTTCACCCTGCCCTGATTGAATTTCATTACCACGCGAACTAGGCAGGTAGCTACTGCGGGCGGTGAAGCCCAACAGAAGTGTTTTAGAAATCTATGTATGTCTGTATCTTCCACCGTTACGCCTGAATTACTAAACCAATTTTAATGCATAATGTTGTTAAGAAATTATTAATAACAGCCCGGCTGACAGGCTATTTAAATTTAATCAAAATATTTTACTTAGATTATACTGTATTAAACTTTTCTTGTTATATGTAGGCCTCTCGTATACCCTAGGAATTAAGTATGTAAAGCTAACTATAGTAACTATACTAATCTTGGAACTCTGTGTTAAGCCTTACGAAAAGATAATGATTATTTTTCACGTACACATAAGGATTGCTCCATAGAATTTGTACAGTTCAATTTATTTAAACAATACGCTCGTTTCTATTTTAGATATACTATACTATTACTAAATTGCATGTATTAATTTTGCGTGTACTATGTTTACTGTAATGTGCGAACAATTGCTAAAGTACTGCATCGCTGGCACTTGCTTATCAAAACGTAATCGATGAGGACTACTCTGCCGCAACACAGTTTTAAACTAGTGCGGAGGGTAGATTTCGCTATTTGTTTTAACCTTTTACACCATAAACCTATATTTTGTCAATTATCTATTCATCTATATACTGAATATTTGTATTGGCTACCACAAACAGATTTCACTAATGACCCGGATACAAATACCTCGATATTTAAAGATTAAAATAAAGCTAAGTGTTACGTAAAATTATTTATAAAGTTAAATGAATAATAATTTTAATAATTTTCAACTCTGTCTAGATTTATTCTTGACCTTTGATCTCCGTTTGTTATGTAACGCGTTATATATGTATGTCTAAACTACATATGTAGTTTAAATAGTCGAACGGTGGATGTCTTTTTTTCTTTTTTATTGTTCAAAAATTCACGTCGACCGTCACGTCACTCGGCGGTTACGAGTAGTCACCATATGAGCTTCTCCCATAAGATGAGGGTAAGAGGGCCAGGGGGGGGCATAATTTGAATCATTTTTTACATTGTACTCACTCGGTAAATAACAAAAAAGTGTTTTTAACATTTATTTTCTGTTAGGCTATCAGTCTACCTAAGGCTCTTATACAGCAGAATAATTTAGATTAGGTTATTCTAGTTTTAACAATCTATCAATCGCTTAGTCATTGGAAATTGGAAGAGTGATGAATTGGCAAAGGCCAATCATGAGATATCATTCGCTGTCTCTTTTCACACACACTCTCTATTTATTGCATCTTATACTTACATAATAGTTGCTCTGTGATTCACGTTTCCCAGTGTTGTCATTTCTCTATCTTATGAAAGTTTTACAAATTTATCATTTCCTATGTAAATTAATAAACACATTTAAAATACATAATTTTTAACAAAGGAAGATATTAAACGTAACAGTTGTTTGTTGATTCTATGCCAACTTCCACTTAAACGGCAATAAAAACATCTGACGACGCCATCTACCAAAAATACACTGAATTATGGAGTAACGTAATGTACGAAGAAGCTACTAATACTGGATCGCGCAATAGAAGTTCTCGCGCTGATTAACATATGTATATACAACTTCCCAACATCAACCGTTGGGCAATAGCCTGCCAGGCATGATCACCTCGCCTGGTAGGAGGATCCTCCCTTGGTGTTGGAGGGACATGGCACCCGTTACTCCACAATTCGATCGAAGGTCTTTAACTACCAAACACAATACGTATATATCGCTACCGGAACGTCGACGAATATTGATTACAAAGCTCTTGTGCAGAGAAGATTGTTTTTCAATATGATCCATTGAATTTGTGAACGAACCTCTAGGAAGAATTGTCTCTCCGTAACGTAATATATTGAATATGAAATAGTGTTTAGCAGGAATTGTTGGTCAATAAGTGTGCTGCCGGAGAGATACGGAGTATTCATCCCGTTGGTGTATTAAGATCCGACTTAGGGAGTTTAATAAACACTGAAGCATGACAGCGCTGCAAACATAAGGAAAACTTGATACAAATCCTCACTCGGTAAAACACAGCGCAAGCGCTGTTCAACACCGGTTTTCTGTGAAGCCGTGGTACCACTCCGGTCGGGCCAGCCTTCCCATACCGAAGCATGGCTTTCCATGTAATAAATAGCTTTTGATTGTGTCTTTGATGTCGATATAATCATCAATCATCAACAACCTACAATAGCAGTTGGACACTGCTGGGGTCTCCTCTCAGGAAAGGGTTAAGGCCATACGTCCCCACGCTGCCCAAGTGCGGGTTGGGGACTGGCCGTTGTGGCTACGTAATCTTGCCGTTGTATGTTTTTAAGTCGCTCGAAGGCCTCCAACTAAGCTTCACGACTGTTATCGTATGATAACAACTGGGACCGACTGCTTAACGTGACCTCCGAATCACGGAGATGCTCATGCTAACATGCTACCATTGGTCTCCCATCCAGGTACTGACCGCGCCGTCGTTGCTTACCCTCGATGATTGTTTCTAATCACCGAGTGCAACTGGGCTATGAGCGCCTCATCGATATAATGTCATGTACTTATTATTGGACCATTCTGTTCTTATACCCATTACCAGATGCTTGCCTACACATTCTTTTGCTTTTATTAAGTAATCATTATTACCTCAGAACAATTTCCGAGGCGGGCCTGTTGTGTTGCAACGATCATTCATCAATGGGTTCCGATGGGCTCGGCAAAGGTCAAGCACCTGTCCACTTTCACTGACCGATTGCCAACGATATCGAAAGTATTGCGCGTACTTCATACATGTGTCAAGTTATAGTGTCCGATAGGCGTGAGTTACTATGGATTTTATTTTGCCTCGTTAGTCTAGCGGTTGACGCATGCAACGAGCAAAAGGTCTCTCGGGTTCGAATCTCGGGTCGTGCCAAAAAGTGTTTTACTGATTATAGAAATACTTAATTGCGGTTGTTGTTGTACCTCGGGTAACACTACGGGGCTCAGCTAGTAAGTAATAAATATTTCGGACCTTTCACACACAACGCTGTCTAGCTACAAACTAAGCCGAGCTTGTAATATGGTAGCCGGATTGACTTATAGAATACCTATATACTTTTATTTTGATAAATATATACATCTTCTACATAGAAAACACCCAAATATTTATTTATTTATTTATTTTAAAACTTCATGTACACATGTACAACGGCGGGCTTAATGCCCAAGGCATTCTCTACCAGCCAACCTTTACACCCTTACAAGTCTAGGAAACCTTACCTTACAAGTCTAGCAAACATTTGGGCCGACCTGGGGATCGAACCCGAGGCCTCAAGCAAAGCAGTCGCATACGCTACCACTGCATCACTAAGGCACAGGCAATTCAATTTGTAAAGGGTATGCAAGGTTTTGGTAAATTTAAATTTAAACCAAAAAAAACCTTAGTATTTATGATATAAACAAAATCAGTACCTTTAATTGTGTAGGTACTTTCATTATGCTTTTCAAAATCGTTTCACCATTGAGTGTCAATGCAAGCTCAATAACCAGTTCCTGGTATGGAGAGCACCGTCACCATGAACGGAGCAACTTCCTTGAGCTCTGTTTATGGGGAACGGCGCGTGCGTCGATGCGGAAGCGAGCCGGGGCGTGATGTCTTCCGCTCGTGATCTTTGTAAGCGTTGGATATGGCACTTTGAAAAGTTCACATGTCAATATGACTTCTCTTTACAATACAATTATTGCGTGTTAATACAATTATTTAGACCTCTTAATATAAAGAGCTTGGGGGCTAGGTAAATACCTAGCCACCAATTGACCTGGATTGGACTTGGAGAGCCACGCCTTAGCACAAACGGCTTTATCAGAGTAATACCATTACCTCACAGATCGATGCAATTGAGTCATTATTTTTGTTTTCACGAGAGCTTATTAAAAGAAACAACTGGCGTAATGTGTGACGTATCTATGCATATGTATAGGGTATAGACATTATATTATTCGTTAAAAGAAATATATTTTAAATTATTGTTTCCTTCGGTCCTTTATTTCTAGTCTGTGTCGTTACGACAAGGTCACAATCGCTAACTGTAATGCATTCATTAGTCGCGAACATTTCCCTCGAAGTGTACGCCCATCAATTGTATACTGCCAATTGTATTTTTTGCTTGTATTACTCGGCCTTTCTTCTAAATATATGTATTTGCGTCACTAAATAATTACAACGCAACTCATAACAAAAATGAAATTATTTTAATGTAAAAAGCGTGAGGCGATATTATTGACATATTTTCAAAAAGTATTATACACTTTTTATTTTAAAATAATTTTATTTATCACTCTATCGTTAATTTGATTAATTAAAAAAATGCTTTTTGGTATGGTTTACTATCATTTTATATTTGTTTTCATGTATTGTACTGTCACCGGTTGATTTGACCTTTAGAAGTGGTCAAAGTCAAGTCGAAATGAGTCGGTTAAAAATTCAAACATACAGGGAAGATAATATAAAGCGTGTAGAAAGGAACCTTTATACAATTACTTCGTCGGTTATATTATGATACTAGATGACCCGGTAAACTTCGTACCGAGTTTTTTTTCGTAAACACTTAAATTGATTTCCGAAATATTTGGTGCTGGGTGGAGATGTGGCCTCGCTATGCATTTTCTATCGCATTTACCATGGGGAGCGCTCCGAGAAAATTGTTCGGATTGACTACTGCCGCCTCTTTCCGCCATCGCCCTACGCGACAGGAGTTTCATCCTCATCGCTTTTCTAGAGACTTTCTGCCTCACACAACAAAACTGTAGAATGAACTGTCGCCTGCGATATTTCCGGACCCATATGAGCTTCAAATCTTCAAGAAAAGTGTGTACACCTTCTTAAAAGACCGGTAACACACTTGTGACGCCTCTGGTGTTGCGGGTGCCTATGGGCGGCGATAACCGCTTGCCATCAAGCAATACGTGTGCTCGTTTGCCCCCTTTCAAGCAAACGGACAGCAAATCCATATCGAACAAACCAAAAGTCCCTAAGAAACTGCAATATCCAAATCATTTGACACACATTTAAGCCATTGCGAACGCATGCACCTATTGAAGTTCAAAACTGTACTTAACATGTAAAAACTTTACACAACCACCGAAAATTTGTTGTGAATCGAAACAAATTAAAATGTCGGAATTTCATCATCAGAATTATATTTTTTTTAAGGTTTCTTCTGCATTAGGGAATATTAAATCTTGTGTCGCGAGATACTTTACAAACATACGTGAAACTGACATATAAAGAAGACCCAGAAAAACAATTTGCGGATCAACCATAGAGTTGTCCCGTGTACGATTTGAATCCACAATACTTGGCGCAGTAGAAAGCAGCGTGGCGACCGCTTAAACCAGTAGGCCTACTGTGCAGTCTCAAATTACTTTATTAGATTTCTTCACAAACACAAAAAAGATCTATTTCATTTATTGGGATGTATTGTAGTTTTGTTTTGTATATTTTGTTCAATTTCACACAGTAAAACACACACGAAACATCATTATTTCTTAAAATAGGTCAGAAATCCAATTAAATGTTTCCGTCGTTATTAACGTAAACCATGACACTATCCACTCATTAGTCAATCAACTTTAATATTAAACAATTAACATACAACAACAATAACGAATTACTTAAAAAAGACCCGACTGTGTTTAATTTTTTTTTAAACTATGATATACCATGTGTCACTCTTACGACTAAGTCGAATCTATTGACACCACTCACATAAAAATACGACAAGCCGTTTAGGCTCCATGGCGTGCTAAAGAAAAATACACATACATACATAAGACGAAAAACATAATCCTCCTTTTTTCGCAGTCGGTTAATAAACAACTCAATATGCGAGAATAATACATTTGCTAATAATAATAATATGTATATGGCTTTGTTGTACACCAGGTAATACTTGGTACAACTGCCGGCCTTATCGCCAAATGTGCAATCTCTTCCAGGCAACTGACACCGAATGTGTTAATTTTTGCAAAATTGTCACATTAGCGATATTGAACGCGGCAGGGTATTGTATAATTGCACAATGGTGCACTTTGCAGTGATATTTTGAAAGTGGTCCATAGAATTGCGTTGGTGCCGTTACGCGGCGGCATCGTTGGAATGCTGTCCACGTCCACGGGATTTGCATGTTAAGTGTGCAAGTATGTCAAGTGGACAGGTTCCATAGTAATTAATAGGGCTGTTCAGGATTTACAGTTCCACCTTACTTGTCAAACTTGCCTTTTATGATTAGTTTTTGTAGATTAGCCGCATCAGGGATCTCTCTAATCATAACTGAAAATTGATTTATTGTGTTGATTGTGTATTTTAAGTGAAACTATCGCAGTCTCGGCCTAAACTTAATGGAAGAAAGTCTAGGATTCAAGTGAAACAAATAGGTTGTCAGCTTTTTGAGCCCTTAAAATTTAACAGAGTAGATTAGGGCTTGGGTAACCTCACTCCGGTGGTGATACTATTGGCTAAAGAACATTCGGAAGAGTTTTAGTTGCAACACAGCCTCGGTTACCCGGCAGCAGACCGCTAGGAGTGGAACTATAGTAAGAAGAAAAACCTCACTCGTTCGGAGTATTCAACGCAAGACACTTAACACCGGTTATCGGTAGAGTTGGCCCATGACTGGGTTGGCTACATTGGTGCCCTATGGCAAAGACATTCCGAAAATTCCAATACATACATTGTACTCATACAGTGTGGGAGCGCCACGCTTCGACATGAATGGGCCGGCTCGACCGGAGTGATACCACGGCCTCACAGAAAACCGGTGTGAAACAGCGCTTACGCTGTATTTCATCGAGTGAGTGAGGGTACCAGAGGCCCATACCCCAATCCAACGCTCCCTATCCCCCTCACCATCCCCCTTCTCCCCAGGCCGCCATAGTGTGGGTCACCATGCTGCATTGTTCTTTTTCGCATTGAGGATTGTGACCACCACTCTTGGATTCTGCTCATGCTTTCCATCAGGTAGGGCAGAGTCATTTTGGCAGCATAAATATAAAAAAAAAAAAAAAACCACTATCTTTCGAAATTCATGCAAAAAAAAACCCACTGCAGCCCGACCCACACTCAAGGATTATATCATTTTCATTTTAAGAATGTCATTGTACGTATGACTTTTATATACATCTAGCATCAGATATGATATCTATTGTTATCCGAAAAACATTCTCATCTCAGTTATCAATGTTATCATTTAGTCACTATCATTTGTTTTGTGTAGCAGAGTGGTTTATGTTTATATATTGCGTTCCTTAAAACTGTGGAAAAGAAAGAACACCTTTAAAATGTTGCAGTGTGAAGTAGACAAGGTATTTATTAATATTTACTCAATTAGTTAATTCTGGAGTTCTTTAGTTAATAATAATTATCAACTCACACACTCACGCACGCTTGCTTGTATCTACGCACAGAAAGATTTTCGCAAACATACACACATTTGTAAATTCACGCATTTATGAATTAATACACGCATATACTTATTCGTGTGGGTACTCTCATGAAGACATGTTTTACACACACGTAAATAAAACTAACAAAGTTTTGTTTGTTGTATACAACTTCTTATTTAGATTTGTTTTGCAGTTTTTATGGTATAAAATCTACAGAAACATTTTAACAATCAATCTGTCTACGATTTGGAGTCTAGTGCTAAATATGAACCAGTCTGTAGCTCTTTTAGTCAAGTAGAAAGAGTATCGCCGCGGATCTTATCCGCGTCGATATTCTTTCTACAATCGCAAACGCCTCTATTCTCTTGTATTATTGGCTTCTATTTTGTCTTGAACACGTGACTTATCCTTGAGGACATTCCTATAAATTTGTTAATTCTTTATTATTGCTTACCTTTGTGGAATGATATCTCGGCTAGGGAGCCTGGTGAATTATTTCAATAATGTTAAACGATTACCCTGCGAGTTTTTATTTCTCAAAGAAACTGCGTTCTTTCCGGATCACTTCACCTTTGGTTTTTTAATGTTAAAATAGAAAAATGAGCTAAAGAGTCGTCTGATAGTAAGTGACAACCTTTCCAAGCCCGTTACTAATTTGTAAAACTTGGGGTGCATTACTCGAGTAACCAGCAGAAATATCCAATCAAATTAGGAAGCATTTGACAAACTAAAAGTACTTTGAGGTTTAATATAATCCTTTAACACAATGACTCAAAACGAGGTGACGGCTCAAAACCTACTCTCGTTTTGAGTCGTTGAGAATAGGGAATATGCATAAAAAATATTTATCTCAAATATTATTTTTAGGTTCTTTATTGTCTGTACATTGTACATAAACGGTATTTTGGTATTGAATGAATATTTAAGCCCCGAAAATATTAAATAAAAGTGAAAATAATGAGAGGGAAATTGAAACTTACAAAACGCGTCACTGTTGGTCGAAACTAAATGTGACGTCGATAGTCATTCCATCGAAATTACCGGCCTCGAAATTCATACTGTGTTAGACTACTAATAGAATACTAATAGAACTCCTAAGAAGTTAATTTCTTTCATAACTTTTATAGCTATTAAAACTGTAAATAAGTATAAAGTAATTAAAACACTGAATAGTAAACAATCACGGAATGACAATAGCGTTATTGGTCATGTCAATAGCAAATGTGGTAGCGTTTTAATGGGTCAAATTTATATAATAAATTACCAACCATGTAGTCAAATTTGGTTTCGGATTTCAAGACAGTTTGACTTTTTGGGGATTTTCCGAGTTTCATATCTTGATGTGTTCTTGGCAGCTATTGATAATTGCTCGATAGCTTCTAAAGCTTAAAGAGGCTTATTGCCAAATCTCCTTAAGCCTAAGCACCTATAAACATATCAAAACATTGATCTAAACATGTAACGAAAACCTGTTCTACAATTAATACAATTACAATGTTACCATAACTATTCAATATGACACATCACGAAGACAATAGCTTGAGTCGTAATACTACGAGTATTAGGAACAACTACCTCCTACACAACAAAAAAGCTGGTACTCACTCGACGCAATCCTTCGCAGCGGTATAACTCGGTTATCTTGACAATGATCTAAAAAATATGTTGCAGATAGCAAGAGACAATATATTTTCTTCTTTTTTTTCTCTGTCTTTCTAAGATGTTATTGTTTTCATTTATTTTTTGTATTGTATTCGTACTTAATATTATAAATTCGTAAGTAACTATTTTGTTTTGCACCGATTTCGATGAAATTTGGCCCTTAGATACTTAATATTTCTCGAAGGATAAAGGTGGATATAGGGTAAATGTTTATGGGCGATTAAAAAGTAACTTATAATCAGCTTATGAACGCCGTTAAATTCGATTTTCAGGTTACCATATAAAACAATTTCATGTCTTATTTAGTAAATCATAATGCTGTAGTGTGTCCTAGTTCTATACTTTCTTTTACAACGGTCTTACGAAAACTCTTCTACAACAACCAGTATCGTTTCTGAGGTTTATTTGACCATTCATTTGCCGCTTAAAATGGTTGTTTCTTTGACTTCAATTGGCTTGCGGACCAACTTGACCATAATTTCATGTTCATCTCGGCCGGATCTTCAGGCACTGTGTCATATCGACGTCAAAACTTGACGAAATTTGTCAAATACTGCTCATCTCAGTTCTCAAGAAAGCTAGCTGAAAAGTAACAGTATATAAAAATTAATTACATAAATGTGTGTACGCGCATAACTTTGTTGCACCAAATTGGATGTTTTTTTTTTATGTGTTTGTTATCTTTTTGTATCTATGTGTTATTTATGTTTATTGTGTCAGGACAAGGTTTGTATTGAAAAAAAAAAACCGGAGGTGTTATATTTTCTTAGACCGCCTAGTCATATATACTGGAGCCCTGCGGTCCTTAACAAGGGCTTAACAAAATATTTTTTTTGGGTAATTCAGATTTTTTTAACGAAAATGAATATGGCGGTACGAAGTTCACCGGGTCACCTAGTTGTTAATAATAAAGTAAGCGTTTAGTAAATACATGTCTGCCTAATCACCTTTTGCGACAGGTGGGCCGATAGTATTATCTTTTTCGTAAACTTTTCGTATTTAATTTATATCACGTATTGATACTTCTTATGAGTAACTATTTGTCGGTAACTGTGTTACTAAATATAGGTTCTTTCTTTTGTAACAAGGACTGTTCAAGGCAGTAGAATCAAGCTAGTTAAGGAGTTTTTATACTTATGTTTATACTTCTTTAATGTTACCTGAATATTCTTTTTGACCGCCTCGGAGGCGTAGTAGTAGCGTATGCGACTGCTATGATAGAGGTCTCGGGTTCGATTCCTGAGTCGGACCAAATGTTTGTATGATCTGCAAATATTTGTTCCGGAGTTTAGGTGTTTTCTACATATAATATGTAACTATGTACAAAAAAAGTATATCTGTATGAATATCAGTTGTATTGATCCCATAACACAAGCTCTGTTTAGTTTGGGACTAGATGGCGTTGTGTATTAAAATGTCCGCAAATGTTTTAATAAATAAATAAATAAATAAATAAATAAATATGTTCAGACATTTTAACACACAACGCCATCTAGTCCCAAACTAAGCAGAGCTTGTACTATGGGTACTAGACAACTGATATTAATACTTATATACTTTTTTTTTTTGTAAATACATACATATTATACATAGAAAACACCCAAACTCCGAAACAAACATTTGCAGATCATACAAACATTTGGTCCGACTCAGGAATCGAACCCGAGACCTCTTGCACAGCAGTCGCATTCGCTACTACTACGTGTTATTATAAAGAAACTATTATTATAATTACAATGAATAATCTATTCCACTTGGCCGAATACAGAAAGGCAGAGAGGCGAATGTTGAGAATTATTTAGTTTCAGGATTACTGTCATTTTTTTTCTATTATAAAGTCATTTTTCTTCTGAACAATTTTCCTATTCTAACGCCTAGGCGATAGAAAAGGAAAATTGTAGCATAGGCCTCCATCTACGTCCAAAAATGTTCTGATACAACTCCGTATTTGGTTAAGTCGGTTTTGTGAACACTAGTGGAACAGCAATGCGCCTCTTAAACAAGGCGAATCAATAAAAGCGTGATAACTTTCATTATGCGAGGAGTTTGAGAACTTAGAAATTAGTTCAACCTTTTTATTATTATTATTTTTTTTAACGGGGAGAAATCCTCATACTAAAACCCTCGGTGTTCCGTCTCTCACCTACGCCAGGGATCACGGGAACTTAAAAGGCATCCGCAATCCCCGACTGGTGCCGGCCCGCTGCTGCGAGCCACATCTCGTCAGCGAGAGGAGCGAGGTGTTTAGACTCCCCTCGAGACTTCAAAGAGGGGCGCAGGGGAACACTGCGCGCCGCCACCTCGGGTCCGGTTGCTTAGGGAGCGACGAACATCCCCAAGTCCGCCGCCCCTGGACCCAGTTAGGGGGGCCGGTGGAGGTATGCCCTCCTCCGACGCCCGGTGCGCCTTCTGCGGACCGAAAGAGAGGTCAGGATCTCCCTTTCCCTTTCCGAAGCCTCCTTCTTCAAGATGACGGTTTCGCAGAAGGACACCACCGCGTCCCAGGACTACTCGCTGTCGATCATAAAACGAACTACGGCCGGTAGCGAGAGGTCACTGCCTACTACAGAGATGAGGGCATGGCGCGGCCCTTCCCAAGCGGCACACTCTGCTAGCGTATGCCGCGCCGTGTCCTCCCGACAGTTGACGCAGTGGTGACACCGAGCGTCCGGCTCCCTGCCTATGCGACACAGAAACCGCCCGAAGCAGCCATGCCCCGAGAGGACCTGCGTCACATGGAACGAGAGGGAACCGTGCCTTCTCCCGAGCCACAGGTCGAGCACTGGCCGGATGGCCTCGATGGTGACGAGGCCGGCAAATTAGTTCAACCTAGTCTATTTCGTGTCTTGTTCGATTTATAGCTACAAAGAGCTACCTACGACAATAATATGCAATAATAAATACTAATGCGTACAATTATAATAATGCACGTGCATTTCAACAGATCACGTCGATACTTAGTACGTAGACTCAGTTGGTGTTCTGACTGCATGCCTAATAGTTCATGTTTGGTTTAGGCTTAGATTGTGTGGTGATTAAATTGCTGTGATTTATTGTTTAAGGAAGATTACTTTGAAATAATCTCGAAGGTAGGTAAATATTTCATTTTTTTGTGATAGGTATGCATTGAATAGTTGATAGTTTTTGTGATAGGTGTGCATTGAATAGTTGATAGTTTTTGTGATAGGTGTGCATTGAATAGTTGATAGTTTTTACAACTATCAAGGTAATAATATTAAGTGTACGTGTGATTGTGTCAATTGCGAACTTAGTTTTTTGTTTAAATATTTTTCAACTGCTGAATAAATAAAATAATTTATGATGTTAATTTTACTTCATAAGACAATTGCTTAAATATTTAAAAAATAACACTTTTTACGGAAGCTTTCTGATGTGATATCGTTTAAGTCTTGATTGATCGATAGTATTACAGATAAATTGAAAAAAAAATCGGGAGTTTCGTTTTCCTAAATCTTCTATGAGTAAATCTAAGACTGATTTTGTGGGTTCAATTCATAAGCAACACAAGTGATTGTATGTTGATTTTTAAGTGTCATCATAATGGTTCTTTTCTTATTAAGGCCTTAAATACAAAAACTAAGGCCCAGTTTCACCAGTTCTTGATAAAACTTCAGATATTTACCATATATGTTTTGACATACATGGCTTTAGCAAAGACCTACAAAACCGGAATCTGGGATTATTTGGCGTTTAATATAGTCTGTCAAGAACTGTTTCACAAATTGGCCCTAAGCATTCATTGATTTTTTTACTACTGGAAACACACGAGTGACTTTCTATCTTATTTTGCCAAAATTTGATAATAGCGCGCCTTAAAAGTGTTCACCGGTACCAGCGTATTACACTGACATCCTTCAAGGATGGACTGATATAAAAATATATCGTGTCTTTCGGTTTGATAATTAATAATAATAATTTAACTTGACAGTCACCTAACATTATTACTTGTCCTGGATAAGAATGAAGCCCTCGATCTCTGACTAGAATAAACGGTCTATTAAACAGATGTTTGATAATAAATATGTATTATATTTCTTTTTAAAAATAGCGTAAGCACAACCTAACTTTAATATGCATATGTAAGCACGGGCCATTGGGACTAGCTTCGCCAAGTGGCGTTAAGTCACGTAAGTTAGTTTAAAAAAAAGTAGCCTTAGTAACTTCTTATATATCCATAAATATCATCAGCTATCAGCCACTAAAAGTCCTGTCAAAATCGGTACAGTGATTTGGAGAGATTAGCCAGAGCAAACAAGTATTGACTGACAGGCAAGGTTTTTTTGCTGAAGTCCCTTCGTATACCACCAACTGGTGGTTATGTCGGACTCGAGCCGAATGAAAATCGCACACCGTCTCAGGTACTAGAAGCCGTCCCCAGCTAGTACCCGAGACGGTGTGTAGGTACTACGGTTTATACATGGTGCTGTTTCTTTTCTTTTTAGAATAGGAGCACAAGCACTTAAAATGATATACAGGAATTGATCTTTCTTGTAAGTTCTGTAGGTATATATCTTCATATGCATTTAGTAAAAAGATGTTAAATTAAAATTACGAACAGACACTTCAATTTTATTTATTTGTATATCTATGCTATAGGAGTTTACAACCATACTTTACGCACATAGACTGATTTACCATACTTATTTGCAAATCACTGAGACATATTTATTGACAGTGAAGAAGTACATTGGGTATTTCTTTATGTCTTTGTTTTTATGTATTCTTTTGAACCTAGAATGGTCTAGATATCATTATTGTTACTCCATTGCAAATATATTTGGCGTAGAAAGATTTATACTTAATTGGTACCTAAAATTATTTATTATTAAAATTTTGGTACTGTTGAAAATATTATTGACGGCACTAGGTCGAAACATGTACTTAGTCTGGCCATAAATACTGTTACAATTAATAATAAATAAATTATTACTTTGAATTAGGAATCTGTCATGTTTATAAGATTTTTTATTGTATTCATATAATAGAAAGACTGTGTGCTGCTATTGATAACTGGACTTAAAGTTTAAAGGACTGTATTGCAGCCAAGGTATACCACTTCGAATAAGCTTTATATATTTTTAATGATTTAATTTTAAGGTATGAAACTAACACACGGTAATAGTAATAAATGTAACGTACAATAAAAAATTATTGTTTTTGTTTGTAACAATATTTATGGCAAGACTAAGTATATTATACAAATAAAACAATTAATTAGAACGATATTCAACCAGAGCGATTGTAAGATTGAATGAATATTGTACACTGGCGTTTGCCTGCGTCTCCACCTGCGTATTTTTCGGCTATCATGGTAAAGATTAGTTAGCCTATATCGTTCCTCAAGACTCGAAGCTATCACCACCATGCCCAATTTTATAAAAATCGATTTAGTTAGCCGTAAAAGCTTAACATACACACAGACAGACAGAGCTATTTTCGAATTTACAATATAAGTCTGGATCTAATTACTCTTGTACGGAAAAAGGAAGTAATGCCTAAGAATAAAAAATGGTTATGAACGGAAACACATAGCTGTGTAATAGTCATATACACAATTACAATATCCTTTACATATTAAAGTATATTTGTGACGCAATCAACATCTCGTATCCAAGTGAGCCCACTACGACCCCACAACTTGCGTGACCTTGCGTTTACTCATTGCTGATGCATTTGTGCATTCCACACACGTTTAGTATTTATCTATTTGTTGAAATCCTT
Source organism: Hyphantria cunea (assembly GCA_003709505.1). Lineage (NCBI taxonomy): Eukaryota > Metazoa > Arthropoda > Insecta > Lepidoptera > Erebidae > Hyphantria > Hyphantria cunea. Next base: position 353,191 of record PKRV01002653.1, read on the forward strand.
GTATGGCCATCTTGTACATCTCCATTGTGGATTTAAGTATGTCTTTGTTTGCATAGTTAGTAATCATTTTCTACGTTCTTATTTTATATAATTTATATGCAAATCAATATATGTCTAGAAGCTAATTGGAGTATTAGTTATCTTATTCAGTAGCCTATTGCTGTACGTGGCGGAATCTTCTTTCAACCTAAGTTATAGCACATCGACTTTCTGAATTTAGTCTATCTCAGATATCTTTCTCAAGTCCTCTACCTGTGGTAATGTATTCTATCGTCTGGTATTCAAACTTTCAGTTACCGATTTGCAGACTCCATTTTAAGACACGTTTGTCCGCTTTGGGCATAGCGAGTCACTGAATGGAACGATAGTATTTTAATAAATATGGTATTAGATTACCTTTTATTATTTAATTTTGACATTGGACATTGCAGTAGTTTAAACTAATAAATAAATATTTTTGAAAAACTTCTACTTACTCACGAGTGGGCATACATTTTGTAGGATAAATATTTTTTTTAAATGATGGTTTACTACTTCTGGCCATAAATACTATTACAATTAAAAATAAACAAAATATGAATTTTGAATTTGGAACCTGTAATTTTTGTACGATTGTTCATTGTGTTGGTATGGAGCCAAATACAGATTTTTAAATTCGTGCAGGATTTCTTTAAATTCTTCTTAAACGCAAAAGATTTTATCTCTAGAGATGCACCTAGACCCATGTCTCGTTTTTTAAAAGATGACTTCTGACTTGCAGCCTATACGAGACGCACTGGTCGTTTCTTAACTGATATTTTAAGCGAATAGGGTGGTAAAATCAAATCAACTTCTTAAGCGGTACGCAGAGGGAGATCACAGAAAAAATTCGTTTACGGATGAGACATTTTTTACAATTGAGCAATATTTTTACAAACTAATAACCGTATTTATGCTGAAAGCTCTACAGAAGCTTCACAATTAGTCAATAGACTATAATGTGGGCATTGTCCGACTTCAGTAATAGTTTGGTAGGTTGCTAGCTATGGTATGATAGCTTTTCACTTTTTGTGAAAAGGTATCAAAACATCAACCATTGTTGCAAACAAAAGAAGAGTATACATATAATTTTTAAACATATTAAAAAAACTACATATAGGTGGCCAGTAATTTTCACAATGGAGGTTTGTGTTGAAATAAGCCGTCAATTCAAAATAGTTTCATGAAAGAAGAGATTGTATTCTGTGGCTATCAATTTTCGGAACAACCTAGGTATTTACTAATGTTCCAGAATGCAGTGACAACTTAAGATGTTTTCTGTTAACAGTCATAATTTCTTTGCTTTCTATTGTATTGTATACAGGGACTAGCTTTTGCCCGCGGCTTCGCTCGCGTAGAAGTAGATACTTTCACTTACTTCCCCTATTTTACCTCCTTAGGAATAGCATTTCCAAAATTCCTTTCTTAATGCTCACTTATGTTATATAAAGAACCTGCGTGCAAAATTTCAGGATTCTAGTATCAGCGGTTTGGGATCTGCGTTGATCTCTAGGTATCTTGGTCATTCCACCTTTCTCTTTTATATTTGTAGGTAGCGTTTATCCAGTAAGAACGACATATAATACAAGTAGTTTATTTACGAATCCATTTCCTTTGGAATTAGAGTATTATTTATTAGGAAGTTGGAAAAATACAACGACCTTGTTATGTAGAAAGCCTCCAATCTATAAATGGAAAACAGTTCAAGTGTTGTTGCCAATCTATCTATCACGAAATTATCTATATTTATTATTCGTCTAAAAACTCTTTTATGATAATATGTGTAAATAGTTTTTTTTATCATAACTACGTAAATGGTTTTTCTATCAGTACAAGTACTGATAAATTTGGACAGATAATTGTTAGTGCTAAACCCTCTGTAGTCCCCCTGGTTCTGGGAGCTGGAACTGAAAGGCTGGCCACTCATTTGTGGTTCATTATAGTTCTTATCACCCTGAAAAAGCAATCGCTATATCGACCGTTTGCTCAGTAATAATAAAAATAATAATAATTCAGTAAATACTTGTTTTTTAATGCCTTAATTATTATAAGTGACAAAGCCTATGAATATATGGATATTTTTATTCTTTCACGCAAATAGTACGAAATTGGATTTATGTGATAACTATTATTTACCGCAATATCCGAAATACTTGCTTGCAAAAGTTAATGTGTAAAATAAGAATGTTTTACCGCTGTGTGTACATATACTCGTATAGCTATGTTTCGTACTAAGTGTTACATTGTAGTTTGAATCAGCGGTGATGTCATGTCTCATGTCTCATGACTGTCTGAGGGGCGTATATCTCCGTAATATCTTGCTAAAAAACTTGACGATTGGCACGCTTTATTCTATTCGAGAACTATTCCTTGGTCGGAACACTGCAGGGCTTAAGATAAAGTCTCATATTCTTTTTGACATCCAACATCCTTTCATTTCTCACACTTTAATTAAGATGAATCCACAAGTAAGAGAGTTATTTGTTAAATGTTCTAGTTTGTCTTACAACTGCAATAAAAATTATGTGCACATTAATTCCATGTAAAATTATAACACAATACACTTAATTACTTGTTAATATAATTATGATTGCGTTTACTATTGAAATGCATAATTAATGTGACAGATATCGTTTTACGTGCCTTACCATTTACCGTATCATCAAAATGTAATACGTTCTTAGAAAGTCAATCAATCAAACTTACTGATTGAAAACTTGCAAGCAGTACTAGATCAATTATTGACTGCCTCGGTGGCGCAGTGGTAGCGTACGCGGCTGCCGTCCATGAGGTCTCGGGTTCGAATCCTGGGTCGAACCGAATGTTTGTATGATCTGCAAATATTTATTTCGGAGTTTGGGTGTTTTCTATGTATAATATGTACGTATTTACAAAAAAAAAGTATTTATGTATTCATATCAGTTGTCCAGTACCCATAATACAAGCAACTCTGCATAGTTTGGGACTAGATGGCGTTGTGTGTTGGATGTCCGAAATATTATTTATTTATTAAACAGAATTTAATTATTTCTAATGGTAAGCAGTATTTTCTCATAAGTTAAACATTCGAACGTGGCGATGCAAAAAAATCATCGAAGTTTAGAAAAGACACTGTGCGGATGGACACCGTATGGTTTAGGCGATCATTTTGATGTTTCCTACTACATTGAATGTCACAGGTTCAATCCTCACATTTGAGCAACATTTTGTATGATTCACAAACCTGTTCTGAATCTGATAATACTTTATGTACCATGCGTGTGCGAGAGTTGTCTTTCTTAAAATGAATTAAGATCTATAACTATATTTTATATAAATTAGTCGAGTCAATATCTAATATAAATAACGTTTGGCAACTTTAATGTCCTCTTATGTAATTACATCACATATACCTTTTCATGAAGCGAAAGAGAGAGGACAGTTGTTACATTTAAAATATAATATTAAAATGTGCTAACAAGGAATTTGAAGAATGGTATGAGGAGAAATGCTTTCGCACCATTTCCTTTGTGGGGTAGATGAAGGGCGTGTGTGGGACTCCCGGAGAACCGGTCTACCCACTAAATCGGCGGCAGCCTTGAGGCGCATCAGCGGTTTCTGGAGCCTTCCCTGGCGTACCCTACTATGAGGTACATACTGTGTTGACTAGGGTAACCCCTGGGGCACGTTCTCACCGTTCTACACAGTAAGAGGCGGATCATCGTACCGTGGTGTCACCGGTCTCAGGTCGTTGCAGTGGGAGGAACTTGCTAGGTAGACCAAACGAAAGCCCCATAGAGGTCCGTGGAATATACGACGCACGCCCATGTATTGAGCAGCAGATGATGAAGCGCCCATGTTACCCCTCGCGATTAGAGGTCTAATCGCCCGAAATACTCGTCGTAGTTTCACTGACGGTCCAGGATGAGTCCTAGGTACTTCATGTACCATTGTACATGAAGTACCTAGGGCCTAATGTATGTAAAGAAGTATCTACATAAGAAAGGAAAGCAGTAGAATGGACAACGCTTGTATCTTTTGTGTGTAGATGGATTGGGGAGCGTTAGCTTTAATTCGAGCAGCCCAGCTTGCCGTGCCTGTAATTCTTACTCTGCCTGACGAAAAGCATGAGCAAAATCCAACAGTAGTGGTCACCATACTCAAAAATGCAGCAAGGGGCGTATTGAGCTACGTAAGCATCACTGGGTCGTCTTTCATCGGTGACTCTACTACATGTAAGAAGATAAAGTATTCTATCTGGCTGAGGTCTGGTAGTTGGTTTTACAATAAAAGAAAAATGCAAGTTAAAATAACTTACAATAGAATTGAATTTAGTTAAATATTACGCAACTAAACTAACAGATTACGTGTTTTTGTGGAAGCATGTGATGCTCTGATTACAACGATAAATGTGGACCGACATTGTTTAATGTCTACGAACATTTGGCTGTTAATATTTTATATTTTATTTTTGTATTTTTTTTGGTAATACAGTTTTTGTAACAATTTTGAATTATGTAATTTAATACTATCCTAAAGCTGGTTAATAATTAAATATAAAATTTATTATTTACTTCTTATTTTTGTCAAACATTTTCGTTTTATATTTAGCTATTAATCTCGTGTCAGATAATTAAAATTCTTAAGATTAAAAAGTTTCATCATCACGGTTTTTATGACAGGGGCAAACGAGCAATAACTGATGGTTAGTGATTACATGGACACCCGCAACTCTAGAGTCGTCTCTAGTGCGTTGCCGGCCTTTAGAGAATGGGGAGGGGATGGGGAGGGGGATGGGGAAGTGGTTGAGGTATGGGCGGCCAGCGAGGCCCGGATGGCGTAAGAAAGCGGTTCCCGGACCTCTCTCTTGTCTCAGGCGCAGAGTGGCACACCGTGTGGTTTTAGTCGGTTCGATTCCGACACACCGCCCCGCCGCATAACCCGAAAGCCCGAGGAGGTTTCCACACGTAAAAAAATAAAAAATAGGCGGCCAGCGTAAGCGCTGTTTAAAATCGGTTTTCTGCGTAGCATCTAGCACTCCGATCGAGCCGGCCCATTTGTATCGAAGCGTGGCTCTCCCACGGTTGCTTGTAGAAGATTGTTTCCGAGCAATAAGGCTGCCTCTTTTTTTTAAATAATTAAGTAATTATTTCGGACATCCTACACACAATGCCATTTTTGTAAATACATACATATTATATACAGAAAACACCCAAACTCCGAAACAAATATTTGCCGACCGTACAAGCACCTGGTCCGACCAGGGAATCGTTATCCTTTATATTTTTTATATATAATCCCTTAAGTTCTTGGTTGAAGGCAATAATCTTGTCCACTAATATTATTTTTTCAGAATATGGTCGCTTCTCAAGCTTATACTAATTTATTTTGGGTATGTGGGAGTTTTTGCTATGTATATGTAAACAAACATAGCTTCTCTTCACACATTATTGACAAGTTTCACACATGCTGTACAAAAGTAAATACCACAAAGGTTTTTCCTAGTCGCGACCATTTTACGGAGTGGCAACACTCTATACTGGTGATGCGTGCAGCGCGCTAAATTGTTATGCAAATGTCCACATGAATAAATGGTCGTGTCGAGGATAATGAAGCGCATCTGTGCACTGCATCAGGTATTGACAGGTGGTGGTATGTGCTGTATCTCAATATTGCTGATATGTGTATACAGCGTGCTGCCTTTGTACTCGGGTTTTATTGTAAAATATTTTATAAGTATGTATATTTTTTGATATTATAAATCTAAATCTCGGTTTTTTAGGGTTCCATACCGTTCCGTTCACTTTTATTTTCACGGAATGAGTGAGGTTCCCACTAACTGATGGTTATGTCGGACTCAAAAGCCTACACCGTCTCGGGTACCTCAAGCCGGGGAACCAGGTGGATTCTCGAAAGTAAATCCTTGGAACTCCGACATACCTCGGGCCACTTATGGTTTGTAGATGGCCTCCTCCTATGTAGAAACCCTGTTGCTCTATAAATGGGCTCTATTAAGTGCTTACGCCCCTTTCTAAATAGAAAATAATTAGAAAGGGGGCGTAAGCACTTTTTAGAGCTCGCGCTACCTCCTCGGCCTGCTTCTGGTAGGGTGACCGGCAAGCCCAGTCTTGCGCTTATGGAGGACGGAGATCGTTTAGTGATCTCAGACGCCTGAGTGGTAATCCATCCACCCCCTGATTGATTGACAACTGTTTGTTTATAGTTTTGAGTTTTCGCTTCTGTCTGTAGTCCTAATGACTTCTTTGTGATTTTTTTGTGCATAAGTTATGCACTAAATTAGCTATATATGTCAAAATAAAACGATAAGATTTAAACAGCCAGAGTTGGAAATGCAAACTTATATTACATAACTGTTTACTTGTACTTTCTTAACACCGGGTGTTGATGTTTGTTTGTCAGTTAAGAAATATTTGTGTGTACTGGCAGTTGTATTGCGACATTGTACGTATAACAAATGTTTATTAACAATGCTTCAGTCAGCTACTTTGTAGTTCAATTGACTGACAATGTGGACGTGTTTGGCTGCACTTATTTGTACGTGTTGTGTCCGCATTTATGTTAGGTTGTCTTGTATATACTGTGGGTGATATACTCTCTCATTATTAAATAACTGATACAGCAATACAATTTAAATTAAAATGACTGACTAGTAGTAGTTTGCTTGAGTTTGGACTTACGATTGCAAGATTGAAACTTATCAAATCCGACCAATCCTAAAAAAAAGAACATCGGTGTCGTGTCGCTCAGTCGATTAAAACTATCTTGTTTATTACTGAATTTTGCCATTTTAATTGATTTTACTTAGTCAAAGCTTTGCGAAACTGATAAAATTTCTGAACAAGACACGCCAAAATTGAAACTTCAGTTGGCTAAGTACTCTTATGCACAGGGCATTGCTGGTTAGAATTGAAAAATCAAAACAAACTACTTTCTTTAAATTAGTCAAATTTGTGGACGTGTCATTTCGGAAGCGCCCTACATACAGTTTTCAGACATGCGAACTCCCTATATATTTAATATCGTGGGAAATTCGAGAGGCATTTTCCCCTCACTCATATGCAGGCCAGCCGTGTCATTTGTTGTTAGTTTGTGTTGTTATACACCTTACCTTGTGGGTTTTCCTAATCCGGGACAATAAGGTCTAATTACTGGACACGGGACTAGACGCACAATTCCGAGACAATCCCGGATTTCCCTACCGTCTGGCAACCCAATACACAGCAGATAATCATCGTAATGTTATTTTCATGATTCTATTTACATTTAAAGAATACACTATGAATATGACAGCCATAAAAATAAGTCATCAACAATCCATAAATTCTCATAGTTGGGCTCGGGTCTCCTCCCAGGAGACTGTTAAGGCTGTACGTCCTCAAGCTGGCCGAATGCGGGTTGCGGACTGGCAAGACAATGTTGTGGCTACGTAATCTTGCCCTTGGATGTTTTCAAGCCGCCCGAAGTCCTCCCAAACCCAATTAAGCTTCACGACTGTTATCCTATGAAAACAACAGGGACCGACTGCTTAACGTGACCTCCGAATCACGGAGACGCTCATGGTAACATGCCTCCAGCGGTCACCCATCCAGGTACTGACCGCGCCGTCGTTGCTCACCCTAGGTGATTGTTTCTAATCACCGACTGCAACTGGGCTATGAGGGCCTCCTATAAAAAATAAATAATATAATATAAAAACAAGTATTTATTGTCAAAGGCCATGGCTGCTTCCGTTATTGCTTCGTATAAACGGTCTTAATATTTGTTATGCACACTTAGTTTTCCTTGTTTCTTTGAGTTATCGTATTCTAAACTTAATATTACGTTTTACCATTGTCAAGTTACGAAACCTTTTTGCAATTTTATCAAATCAATGGAATTTGCACTTTTGATACAGAAAATCATTTTATATATACAGATAGCTTTAAAGTTGCACCATCGTTTTGTTTAGGAAACTGGGTTTTAAAGGATTTTACAAAAGAACAGAAAAATGGCCTTTAATGTTAATGCCGTCAGAATTCTGTAGCATATGAACCTACCTACTAGTCAAATTCTTCATAATTGGTATGTCATCCACTAGGCTACATTTAATCTAAGATAAAATATCGCCCCCAAGGTTAAACGTTAGTCAGGAGATGAAGACTGTAACAATTTTGCTGCTGAAAGCTGAGTCTAGCGGTTATGTGGGGCAAATCTAGACTAAAAAAATTGGCTAAGTTACCCCTTAGATCATCAACTATCTGCCAGCCCGTGAAAATCAGTCCAGACGTTCCAGAGATTACCCGGAACAAGCAGCCAGACATAAAGACGAACAGACAGACAGATAAAAATTATAAAAAATAATATTTGGTACATGTAGTGTATATATAGACATGTACCAAAATATAATTTAAAAAAAAGTGGTTATTTTAATATTACAAACAAACATTTCGATTTTATTTATTTGTATAGTCTGTGATATTTTTCATATATACCTACTGACATACATACAGACAGACAGACATGTATACATAATTTACTGATACAATTTAAGCCTCTAAAGTTGTCTCTACAAATAATTACAAAATATAACCTAATTCAACAAAACTAGTTAAGTAAATCTAGTTCTTAGCCTGCATAATATTCACAAAAAATGAATATTTCCTCCTTTTTTGAGGACATTAAAAGGAAATTATTGCATAAACACCTAATATTATTCAAATGCATAGCAATTTAGTACGCCTTAGTAGGTTTATGAGACGTTTGTTAGGTAAACTCGAATAATTCTTTGAATATCTAATGCATTCAACTTTAAAATTGGAGAAGAGGTTTATAAAATTGAACAAGTAAAATTATTTTAAAAAAAGAACCCAACTGCGTCTATATCTTCAATCTTTATTAAATTCAGATTTTTTTAAATGTTTTTATTTGTTTTTTTTTTTAATTTGATGTACCAAGTGTCACTCTTATGACTGCCAATTAGATACCCCAACTAACAAATTGTATGCTGACACAAAGGTGCTCTCCGTAAGGAAACTTTTTCTACTACATACTATACTAAGAAAACACACATCTGATAACCATGATGCCAGGTTGATCGCCAGCAAACGCAAAACCACCAATATATTCAAAATTTACAGACACAAATCCACATTGGCAAAAAGGCACTATAACGTAATTAGCACGCACTTATACAACACATGTAATAAACAACTAAATATATACACGCAAACAAAGCAGCAATGTAAGGTTGAGACTACGGAATAGCTTATGGGTCTCGGCTATGAAGAGATTGAGGCTATGCTTAGGAGTTCCTAATACACTTGCATACGCATGCGATTACTCACACCCACTCACATATACATACGTACTTACGCACATACACACACCATACACACACACACACACACACACACCACACATACATACACACACACACAAACACACACACGCACACACACACACACACACGAACGAAAACACATAAAAAAAAATTGTTACTATTATTATTAGTAATGATGTATAAAATTATTGTTTCTCTTTTTTTCTGTATATTTAATTACAAGAGGGAATCATCCTGGCCTCCATATTACAAGTTTATACTTAGTTTGGAGGCCAAGAGACACGTATGCAGACGGACACGTATGTAATTTTTGCAGTGTCAATAAACATTTATTGATTTGATATGATAATAGTTTAAAAAGTTTTAAATCTGTGTTCTTAATTAGAATTCAATTGACGAATACCAACATAAGGAAGCACGGTCGGAAGCGCGTAGCATAATTAGCATGGTTGAAATTGGATGCGTTCCGTTTTACGTAACTTGCGATTGTTATCTGTTACGTCACACAGATGAGCTGTGTGAGAACTGCTCTAGATTGAGAAATATTGCAGAAGTTGTATTTTCAATTGTCATTTAATGTTTTACTAAGAATAATTGGCTACTTACATTTTTTAGACACTAGGGGGTACAACTTTGATAGTACATAGTCGATTTTGAGGTAAAAATCGACTTAAAAGAAATTGTTCTTTTAAGTCGATTTTTACCTCATATGTTATGTTATATTGTTAAGTTCAACTTTAAAAGGCAGATTCTTAGGCTTCATTCTTGAACGTGGGAGAGTCGCGCTTCGACATGAATGGACCGGCACAACCGGAGTGATAAAAAAAAAATTCTCACAGAAAACCGGTGTAAAAAAGCGCCTGCGCGGTTCTTAGCGAGTGAGTGAGGATACCATCAGGCGATACGTTTGCACATTTGCCTTCTATTCCATCAAAAAATGCCTCATAATGAATTATTTTCACTGAAACATTAAATATAAATTTTAAAGAACAACTTGATATCCAGTATTGATTTAATTGTTTTGACATTACGAGGACGCTTGATATACCTCTAGAGAAAAAAATAAAGCTTCCTTTATCTTTAAAAAGCCTAGTGTAATTGAAGAAACTCCATTGATTAAAATATTTGTCAGTTAACACAAGCCAAAGGGCGAACAACTTTTGAAGCAACGAAGACTGTCGAAGTCACTACATAGTCTAGTCAGTCATGGTCAAGAAATAGTCCCATCAAAATCGGTTCTGTCATTTCAGAGGTAAGCCACAACAAACAGAAAGACAGACCAACAAAAATTGTATTTTTGACGTAAATTCTATATTTACTTTCACACGCAATCAGTTAATTAGATATTATTTATTTGTATTTAAATTTTAATATTCAAATAAAGTTGCGAAATTTGACACTTTGATTACACATGAATAAGGTAATTTGAATAAAAACTTCTAAAAACATTTTAAATTGTATTATGAATTAGAAGAGTGTCGTTTGAATAATAAATAACACTCATTGCAATTTAATTAATAGTATTTTTTTTGTAAACTTTGTTATACTAACTGAGTCTCTTGGTGCTTGCGCGGTTATTGCTGTAAGTCAACAACCAAGGGTAACACCGCTGATCAAGGCTAGTTTGAAAAAAGTAGCCTTAGATAATCCTTATTACACCACCTATCTGCCAGTGAAAGTCCCGCCAAAATCGATTCGATCGATTCGAGCCGTTCCAGAGATAATCCGAACAAACATTGTAAAAGTGTTATATAATATAAACAGGCACTCCAATTTTATTTATTTGTATAGATTTTTTGGTTAATTTTAATGAAATGTGTTGTATAACATTTCATTATTTTATAAACGCGCAGAGATTATTTTGTTTTAGTAGCACTAAGATAAAACAAAAAAAAACACATATTATAAATATAAATTATTGTAAACATTATCACCTGAAAATGGCATTTATGTAAATATGGAGTAGGTAAATACACTACATAAAACCATTACACAAGTCTCCGTGCTTTAGTGCTTCCCTGTTCGTGTGCCGAATTGCAAAACACCATAATGGCGGTCCGATATTTGTAAATCTAATATTCCGACGTAAACCATTTGCATTGTGTATGTCACCTGTCAGCCTTATTTTGCCGCCAAGTTAGATTCCGTGGCTAAGGGAGATTTTTTTTTACTTTTAATCGTAGCGGGTGTTTTGACACCTATTTGGTTGCTAGGATCTATAAAATGAATGCACTGATCTGAATGAATGACTATTCCTTTCTTGAAATTTTGCTATGTTCGTTTTCATACTGATTTTAGCGGTAAAAATTAAATCATATTTCATAATTTTTTTAAATGTCTACGATATTATTCAAGATTTAGATAGATAATTTAACTTAAAGACTAATTTAAAAGTGAAAACAAATACTTTTCAAATTTAGATATGGCGCCATATTCATTTCAATTCTTTCTTGGACCAATTGCGACCTCTATGGAGGAACTTACTGAGAACGCAAAGGACGGCCTTATTATTACGCGTGCAATCTAGTTATATACCTGCTACCATATTATTTATCGTTTTCACTAATTTTACGCCTTATTCATAGCTGATTCTCATTAGTTAGATACGATTCAACTAAAAACTTTAAACTAAAAATCGTAATAATTGAAATATCATAACAATTATAATCTAATATGGATTTGCTCTCAAGATAAATAAGTTCACACTGTAACAACACGAGGTACCCCGTTACATTATTAACATCAAAAATATATACAATATAACCTATTGTTTCATTGTTTACTGTTTTTAGTTTTTGATCTAACCCAATGTGGGCAGAAATGGGTGCCCATTCACTTCTTAAACACAATGGGATAAGAGATTCAAATGTATTAGTATCTTGGCCTATAATTATGTAACTCAGCTTGGCAGGCACATTTATGTTTTTTTTTTTACTTTTTATAATTATATTTCGTTTCGTTTCGATTGTCATAGATATAAGTAGGTTTTCTTTAATTATGCTTGAAAGAATAACACTGGCAGAATAGATTATAACTGGTAAATTAAGTATTTTTTTAAGGAAAAGTGTTTATGCAAACTTTAAAAATTCAATATTTTTTTATTATCTTTGATATTATTTCATTATTTTGCAAGTTTTTTGTCTTGATGTGTTTCTACTGATGTTTCCTAGTGGCTGCATAGGCTGTGAAGAATTCGCAATAAATTCAGTTAGGTTTATTTTATACTAGCTGAGCCCCGCAGTGTTACCGCAACGCAGCGGAGCAAAGCTTGCCTAAAAAAGTAGCCTAAGTTACTCCTTATATCATCAGCTATCTGCCAGTGAAAATCCTGTCGAAATCGGCCCAGCCGTTATGGAGATTAGCCGGAACAAACAGACAGACAACAATTGAAAAAAATGTTATTTTGGTATATATGTCGTAAATACTTTCATACGCAGTTAGTAAAAAGCGGTTATTTTAATATTACGAACAGACACTCCAATTTTATTGATTTGTATAGATTTTAATTACAATATTACCTGTGGTAATACAAAATTAGTTTGGTCGACATGTAAATTTATATTTAATTTTTATTTGTTTTGGTTAAAGATCATTATACTTCAAAGAAAAATCTTTTGCGAAAGTCTTAGTCTAGTCTAGTCTTATCTTCCCTTTATTTAAAAAACAAATTAGAGAGTTTCCAATTGAAGGAAATAGTATTTTACTGTCACGAAACGTTTAAACATATTTTGATAACATTCATATAGCTCTATTCTTGGTTCGATAAATAAGTAGGCCCCTTAAGCGGAGACATGGATGAAAGCACGTTAATACACGAACGTGAATTAAGATAATATCTGAACATATGTATATTACACTTGTAAAACACCTACTTATGTATATAACATGATTAATTGTATCACATAGACAGTACATTATACAACTACATTAGTATCTATGTAAGTATCTGTTTATGAATGTATCTACGCATCTTGTATTTTAAAAAGGCCTAATTTTAAAAGATATTCGTATTCATAACATATTTGAAAAAATCGGGCAAGAGCGAGTCGAACTCGCGCACCGTAGGTTCAGTGTAACCTGAAGGTATGTATGATATGTGATGTAACAAAAAAAATATCATCATCGTCATCATCATCAGCCTATCGCAGTCCACTACTGGACATAGGCCTTAAAAAATATGCTTTTCGTAATGTATCCTTTATTTGTGATATAAGAAGCTGCTTCGTAAAAAAATTCAAGATTCTGAGTTTCCGGGAGGCACTTATAGGTTTGATTCCCTTGCGAGTGTCGAAAATTTACAGCATAAACGGCTATATCTTTTGATTGCGTTGTCTTAGAAGTTTGATTGTTTTACAGTTCCAAGGGGCAGTAGACCAGCTAAGGGGTAGACGGACAACAAAGTGAACCTTTAAGGCCAAAATACATCGCGTATTAAGTAAACATCTTTTTGTTCTCTGTTTACGACACTCCTGATGAACATAGGTTTCTTTTAAAGACAACTGCCTTACTAGAAATATAATATCCTGTGTGGAAATATAAATGAAATAATGTAAATAACACCCAATTTCGGAATAATAATTTATGGATCACGCAAAGTCTGCCGTGGTTATGGAGAGGGTCGTAAATCGGATAAGGTGGTTTCAAGAAAAATACGCGTACTTTTTTCTTACTGTACTTACTGCTCTTTATTTAACAAGAAAATGCATTCTCCAGAATACACAGACACCAGCGGTTATCGGTTCTGCGAGATATGGTAATCAATGATTGACATTGAGTGTTATTTTTTGTTAGTACATTAGTTTGTGGAACATTTTAATAAAATGAAATTCAGGTGGCAACAACTGTATATTCTTTGCTTTTCATATAATCTTGTATTGTAATACTTGAATATCTGATTTTTGAAAAGAGTGGCCATGAGTGCGGCAGATAATACAGAAGACCGAAGAGTATAATCAGCCCCTGTGTCTAGCATTTGTGGACTATGAAAAGGCCTTTGACTCGATTGAGATCTGGTCTGTTCTGGAGTCCCTGCAGCGTTGCCAAGTAGATTGGCGGTACGTCCGAGTGTTGAGATGTCTCTACAAAGCCGCTACTATGTCCGTCCAAGTACAGGATCAGCATACAAGACCCATACCATTGCATCGAGGAGTGAGGCAAGGGGACGTTATATCCCCGAAATTATTCACTAATGCAATGGAGGACCTGTTTAAGACGCTGCACTGGAAAAGGCGCGGTATCAACATCAATGGCGAATACATCTCTCACTTGCGATTTGCAGATGACATCGTCATCATGGCAGAGACGTTGCAGGACCTACAACAGATGCTGAACGACCTGGCTGACTCGTCTGTGCGCATCGGCCTACGGATGAACTTCGACAAGACCAAGGTCATGTTCAATGAACATGTACTACCGGAACCGGTTGCGGTACACGGTGCCGTTCTCGAAGTTGTTCAAAAATATGTATACCTCGGGCAGGCTTTGCAGTTAGGTAGAAACAGCTTTGAGGACGAGGTGAACAGAAGAATCCAGCTAGGTTGGGCAGCGTTTGGGAAACTTCGTCGGGTCTTCTCATCATCGATCCCACAGTGCCTAAAGACGAAAGTCTTCAATGCGTGCGTCCTACCCGTAATGACTTACGGAGCCGAAACGTGGACACTTACGGTTCGACTGGTCCATAAGTTTAAAGTCGCTCAGCGTGCAATGGAGAGGTATATGCTCGGCGTTTCTCTAAGGGATCGCATTAGAAACGAGGTGATCCGACAAAGAACCAGGGTCATCGACGTAGCCCACAGGATTAGCAAGCTGAAGTGGCAGTGGGCTGGCCACATTTGCCGAAGAACCGATAACCGTTGGGGTAAACGAGTTCTTGAGTGGAGACCGCGTCTCGGCAAACGTAGTGTAGGACGTCCACAAGCCAGGTGGAGCGATGATTTGCGCAAGACGGCTGGCAGGAGCTGGATGCGAGAAGCCATAGATCGAACTAAGTGGCGTGAAATTGGAGAGGCCTATGTCCAGCAGTGGACTGCGATAGGCTGATGATATGTGGCCATGAGTTTCTTTGCCAGTATTCTTCTTCGAATTTTGGAAACTGGAGGTTATGGATCCACACAGGCACACGGTGGATTTAGGTGTATCCACCTAATCCACTTTGACAATGCATTACATCAGTGGCGTCTGTGGTTGTTCGATCTATGATTTTATTTGTAGCTTCAATTTAACGTTCACAAATATCACTTAGTGTCTTAATTGAATAAATGATTTTGAATTTGAATAAATGACCAGCCCATTATCATTTTAACCTACTAACTTTCGCATAATAAGTATATATAATCAATTATGTGTATGTTGTTATGTATGCTTTAGCAGTCAGATAGTGTTAGTAGAGGCTTAGCCTAGTTTGACAACAGCCAGATACTGTCGTGTGTGAGATGTGTTAAGTCATTAATATATCTATAGTATGTATGTATTTACAAAATAAGTATATATGTAAAATATATCAATTGTCTAGTACCTATAACACAAGCTCTGCTCAGCTTGGGTCTAGATGGCGTTGTGTGTTAAATGTCCGAAATATTTAGTTATTATTTGTTTGACTGCCTCTGTGGCGCAGTGGTAGCGTATGTGACTGCTGTGCTTGAGGTCTCGGGTTGGATTCCCGGGTCGGACCAAATGTTTGTATGATCTGCAAATATTTGTTTCGGAGTTTGGGTGTTCTATGTTTAATAGCTATGTATTTACAATAAAAGTATATAGTTATTAATGTCAGTTGTTTTGTACCCATAACACAAGTTCTCCTTAGCTTGGGACTAGACTAGCTTGGCGTTGAGTGTTAGATGTCTGAAATATTCATTTATTATTAAATACTACGTCACGGTGCTACCGGTGGTCACATGGCCGCGCCGGTCGAAGTTAGTCTAAAATAAAAGTTCCATCAAAGTAGGTCCAGCCGTGGAACGTGAAACTAACAGACAGACAATAATTTTTAGTAGCACTGTAGTATACTTTCATATGCACTGAGTGAAAAGCTCATAAATTAAAATTACAATCAAACATTTTAATTTTATTTATTTGTATAGATTATATCATAGAATGTGTTACTTTTCATTCGTTATTATTATTAATTACAATTAATAAAATGCAAAATTTTTAAACTACCATTTACTTTTTAATAATTTTAACGCAAGTCACAGCAGTAAGCGGTAATAACACTCAACATACATGTCAATTACATAAAATCCGAACATCAATCTGTATGTCATTTGTTCGACACACATGTCAAGCGTCTACGTAACAAGGAGACTATATTGAATACAAAATGTCACAAATGTACAAAATCGAGGTAAAAGACGGTTCTAGAAACGTAAACGAAGAGTAAACATGAAGAAATAAATAAATGATACAGGCACTATTTGAATTATGGTAGGGTTGTGCAAGTTATAGGAATTGATTTTCAAATAATCAAAGCGATTTTTACACGCTTTTGTAATAATAATTATATATATATTTCATCTGTCCCGATGTTTGTCTGTAATGAAATCTTGCTAGTTAAATTTGATCCACTTCCCGATTTCCGATTCAGCTGAAATTTAAAATATCCCTTTAAAAGGCGACAATGCAATTATATATAATCGGTATTATGATTAATCCAAAATGGCCGTCGTAACAAAATGGCTGTCTGCTTATTTCTGAACAACCCATAAATATGGTTATCAAAAGATTTTTTTTTGTTTACGAGCAATAAAAGATTGATTAAAAAAACCTTTCAAGTAATTTACTTGTTTACCTTTGCAAGCAAATTTTAATGTAAGCTGGTAGTCTGTATACTGAAGAGATTACTGAATTTTTTGTAGAAAAACATTCGCGTTATTTTACTGCTTTTAATGACCCTTTTGTAGAAATGTTATAAAAAAACATTTTACCCGCAAATGAGTAGACAATGTTTTATAATTTATAATAAAATAATAATTATGCATTGCATAAAATCTTTGAAACATCGTATGGACCAGTGTGAGGAAACTGCTTTCATAGTTTTTTTTTTCTGTTTTGAACACTCTCTCACACTCAGTAATATTTTATGGCAAAATTTGTCAGTGCATCTTCGGACCCCTTTCGAATTTTTTTGTTTAACAGCTTAACAAATTGACCGACAAACATACCTCACAAAAAAAAACACAATCAAATATTAATGGAGAAAACACTCAGGACTTGAATTCGCTTTCCTAAGGTCTATTATTGAAACCTTCCAAAGTGACTTTACTCTGGTTGACGGAAAGCATAAACATAATTAAACTTAATTAGTTTGCCTTAGTGCCAACCCTATCAAGAGAAAGTTCCTAGCTGCAGTAGATCTACGGAGCATGCATCTAAAAGCACTTCCTCGCAATAACTTAACGTCACGTTTCCTAAATGTTATCAACGATATTACCTAACGCGGAGACGTCTGCCGAATAACACTCGCTGTTTAAATCTAAATATTGTATAACTTGAAGATGTCGAAGAATTAAGTTGATGACACGTCAGAAATTAAAATATATATTTATATATAATAACTCTCAGTGACTGCCTCGTTGGTCTTTCTTACAAGAAATTCTTGATAGCAGCCTGGAGTATGGAATATGGCGGTGTTTCCCACCCGTGCCTCGGAGAGCACGTTAAAACGTCGGTCCCGGTTGTCATGAACATCAATGGCAATTGTTATTGGGAAGTCAGTGCCCTCAAATATGCTGACAACTTGTCTAACCTTCGAATTCAGTTCACCCTCAGGGTTATGGAGGTCCAATAACAGTCTCTCCTGTAAAAATTGATATTAAGGAAAAGTATAAAGACTGGGACTATTAAAGACTAGTAAGATGATTAAAAACGATAAATAAATACAAAACAAGCGCTTTTAAAATGTTTATTTTAGTGATAGACTCTACCACTAAAAATATACTCGGCTACCTGTCAAAGATTGTCTTTGAGGGATATGGCCACTTGTGTTGACCTGGCATTAAGTTATATACTATGGTATTCTGTGTACAATAAAGCAAATTGTTATAATTATTATTAGATAACCCGTTCATTAGAAAGGACGAAAGTTCCATGCTATATCACGGTACCACCAGTAATCGGAAAATGTTGTAGAAACGAAGAAAAAATTCCATGAGCTTAAAACCACTCAACTGGGCACGCTTAAATTAGGGCTAGTGGACACAACAAATTTAGGTGACGCCTAAACTGTAGGCGGTATTTAAAGTTATGTGTTCTAGTAACTTTAAATGAAATGGCCTAAAACACTTTTCATTGGTGTTTCTCATGTCTGAAGATCTTTTCTTGCCTTTTTATACCTAACTTGCTGAGCCCCACGGTGCTATGTATTGCGTGAATGGTATCTTTATAAATTGTAGCCTATGTGTTATTCTGATATATAAGCTATATTATTGTAAAGTGTAATTAAAATCCATTCGTAGTTATTACGTCAAAGAGTAACAAACATCCATCCATACTTATAAACTTTCGCGTGTATAATATTAGTAGGATATCCTACGTCGCAGTGGACTTTACAAGCCAATGTCATGGATATAAATATACTCAGAATATAAATTTGTGAATCAAACTAGTATTAGATAACGTACAGTAGGTAACCGGTACGGTGTCGGTGGAGTCTGTCATCGCGGTGTGATAGTGGTTAGTATCAAAGTTTTATCTAATTTGTACAATCACCGTGTCCGTCTGTCATAAGAGGCATGTCTCTTATGACCCTTTAGACATTGGGAAATGATCGGTTTCTTTTACATAATGCTACGTATTCAATACGTTTTGCTTCATATTAATTCTCTTAATGTCAACAAATATCTGACAATTATTTATTAATCAGAATGCTATAGATTTTTTTTAAACTACTGTAACGTCCTATTGCCCAATAATACGATAAATGGGCCAGTCTGTGTCACAATTACTGCTGAATGAATTTAGATGAAAACTACTTACAATAATGTATATAAGTATTACAATAATACACAGAGTACAATTTACCGTGATAATCGACATACATACCGTGGGAGAGCCACGCTTCAGCATGAATGGGCCGGCTCGATCAGAGTGATACCACAGCCTTACATAAAACCGATTTGAAACAGCACTTGCGCTATGTTTCACCGAGTGACTGAGGATACCGGATGCCTATACTCCTACATCTTTAGTATCTACCTCCCCATCCCACAAAGGTTATCAACGTGTGACGCATCTGGTGTTGCGGGTGTCCATGGGCGGCGGTAATCGCTTACCATCAGGCTATATGTCTCCTCGCTTGCCATCTATTCCATAAAAGTATGAAAATATCCGGTAGCTAAATCTACGATTGATATCTCAAAAATCTATTGTAAATTTAGGAAAATTTCACAAATATTTATGACATTTTCTTATTTTATTTATCCACACAAATGGCTTAGCGCGATTCGTGAACAGATGTGTGGTAGATTAAGATCATTACCGTTCGCTGACCGTGTCGAGGGCCAGTACCAGATGTCAGTCAACGGTCTGGGTCAAACACTTGAATTTAATACATGAAATTATGTATTTTATATTAGTTTGTATTGAGAATTATTTTAGGTTTTAAACATAAATGTATGTAAAATGTTGCGTTGTGGTTTAAAAAATAGGAAAATACCTAGAAAAAGTCCAATTATTAAAAAAAATTGAGAGTATATATGTCGTAGTGCAAATAATGAGACGAAATAAAAAGTCTTTTTATAATTATACCTATTATATATAATACAGTTTTAGTCAAGGAAAAAGTTTCGAACTTTGAAAATAATGGAAAAAAGTTAACAGTATTTTGCGTGACAAGACAATTTAATCATGGAAACATGAAATTAATATGAGCTGTAAAGTTTTAGTTAAAGTTTTATTTTAGTTCGAAATATAAAAATAGTTCTTAGCCCAGAGGTTTGTTGATTTGAGATCCAATTTACGTCTTATAAATAAAAAAAAAACACATTGAAAAGAAGTGCATCGATATTTTACATTATGGATGCAAGCCGTTCTTTTCCGGGTAAAAAAAAGTTCAAGTGTTTTCTATTAGTTCAGGTGACGGTGCATAGCACTAATGTTCGCCGGATATAGCCACAACTGATGTGATCACTGTCTCTGACATATCCTATCCACAGAGTAATGTAAGTCTTATCTTAATGTGGTTATTCCTTTAATAACTACTTTTATACGGTATGGAACCTTAAAAAAGTTATGACATATCTAAAACCTTCAAAGTCGAAGGTATTTAAAAAAAAACGTCAGGATCAACACACATAGTCACTTTGATCGTAGTTTGCTTTGTCAAATGCAAAATTGTTAAAACAATAACGTTAAAAATGTCTGCTTGTAGAGATAACCGAGATTTCGTGAATGACTGAGACCTAAGAAAAGTGATGGGTACACGTATCCATGAGGCAATATATTGGGTTTCAGCTGAAAATCAGTGCTGTGGTCACCTCCAGGACCGTAGCATAAGCCGAGCCGTGGACCTTTAGCCACACATCCAGATTAATGCACTGTTTTTATATTGTTTGTTTTGTATTCTGTTTGTATTTTGTTTAGTCTCGTTAAATGCTTTATTTTTACTCTTTTATGTTATTTTGTGTGAGTGTGATTAATGAAAATGTATTTCTTTCTCTTATTTTCTGATAGGGCAAACGAAATCAATGGCTGTTTGAAAATAAATTAACAAAAATAAATAAACTAAATATCAAAAGTAAATTAACAAAACTCAGATAAATCATAGTAGAACCTGTAATGCGGCTACTGATAAATATAGGTCGAAATTACTAAATATAGTATATAAAATTGATACTAATGCAAATAAATATAATAGATGTGTTTGTAATTTCAGAGTAACAATTTTTCACAAAATGCATTTTAAACTATTACGGTACCTATTAAAATAAAATAAAAACTATATTTAAATGTTTAGACTGTATGTCGGCAGTCAGGCTGATCTCTGAAACGGCTACTTATGCAGCAGGCTGCAAGAAAAGTATGACTTATGTGGAGGAATTTACGCTACTTTGGTTTTAATAATGTTACGTGTAAGGTTCGATAAATTTGGGAAATCAACCTTCTGACTTGTAAAAGAGACTTTATATAAAAACCCTCCTTAAAACACAATATCACCCTGAATAACAATTCTTAATGGTCGCCGAAGTTACTAGGTTGTTCACTAATATCACTACGACGTTTATCGCAATATAGCTCACATTGAACTGACCGCGGCCCGCGAGAGTTTGTATTTATTTTGACTATTGCTAGCGCTTTCCAGAAACGTCTCGAACATGTGAGGGCGTTACTCGTTCCAAGGACCCGCCCGCCGGCGAAGGCGTTGTTAATAATCGTGCAACGACCAATCGATATTCGACGCTATGCCAATCTTTATAAGGTTCATTATATGCCATGCCATGCCACAAAAATACACTTTCTGGATCGTTGTCGCGGAAACAATATTTAGATTCGACAAAGTTACGGTGATCAGGTTACACAATAAAATTATTTGCTCTGAAAAATAACAAAAGCAGTAAACCTTATCCATCTCACACCTGGCAGTCTGATATTGTCCTATGAAAAGCTAGTGGTTGCCCAGTGGACAACCATGATTAATTTATTTACTACAGCTTTTTAGCTATCTGCAGTCCTTTACATAAACTTTAACTGTGCCAAATTTCAAAATTCCCATTATTTTTATTTATAGTGTAGGGGGCAAACGAGCAGACGTATCGTCTGATGGTAAGCGATCATCGCCGCCCGGACACTTCCAGCAACCGAGGCATCACAAGTGCGTGGACGGCCTTTGGGGGATGGGGAGGGGAATGGAGGGTGGGGTTGAGGTATAGGTAAGGTATCCGGTATCTTCACTCACTCGGTGAAACACAACGCAAGCACTGTTTCACACTGGTTTTCTACATGCTGAAGCGTCACTCTCACGGTTTTTCGCATTCGCATAATTTTCGTAAAAAGGGGTACAAAGTTTTAGCTTCGCGTATAATATAGGATACTTCCTTACCTCTTTAACTTTGCAGAACCCTTCAAATGCTACATACTTAGTTGATCTTTCACTGAACCCTTCAAAATATTTAACACCTAGTTGATCTGAAAAATATCCGGTTCTTTCT
Organism: Hyphantria cunea; assembly: GCA_003709505.1. NCBI lineage: Eukaryota > Metazoa > Arthropoda > Insecta > Lepidoptera > Erebidae > Hyphantria > Hyphantria cunea. The sequence goes on from PKRV01002653.1 coordinate 375,670, forward strand.
AAAAGATAAGATTATCTTAAAACGTTAAACAATATTATGAAATAACACATAGAAACCATTGAGAAAATTCAATACAACACGTAAGAGTTCTTATCAACTGGATTTTACAAAAAAATATTTGTTCTAAATCTTGACGCTTGTGACACTGAATCACTGAATCTCAATAGCTACTGGAAATATTGTTGCAAGCGTATTATGTCCTCCAAGAAGAGGGATACTGAAAGAAAAGAACGGGTGACCTGATAGTAAGGCTGCTAGCTGGATATTTCTAACTTTGGCAACCAGGACGGAAAGCGTAAATTCACCGGATTTCAGCGAACGAAACCCAGAACGTTGACGTCAACGTTTTTATTTAAATTTATTAATCAAACGTTCTATTTCACTGTTACTTCATCTGTAATTTTCAATAAGGATGACATTATATATGAAAAAAAAGAAATATTTTTTATCTTCTACATTCACTGCCAATACTATAGATTGTTTTAGGGACTCCAAACCATAAATCATAATTCAGTAGATTAAGATCAAGACTAGACGACGGCCAGTCTTCACCTCTGATGAAGTCCGGAACGTTCGTTTCTTACCAAGATTGGGTGGATCGAGCTTTATGACCCGGTGCCGAACCTTGCTGAAAGTACCATTCTTGGTTATCCAATGAATGGCATCTAGAACACAGGTGCCGATGTTTTGGTACCTTTTTCACAAAAATATGGTTCAGTCACTCCTTCATAGCTAACACTCTACCAAACCATCACTAAAGTCGAATAATGCTCACGCTGTACTCTGTTGACTAATTGGGAAGCTACTTTAGAGCTTTCAGCACAAATACGGTCATTTTGTTTGTAAAAGTATTGCTCAATTGAAAAAAATCTCATCCGTAAACTAAACTTTCTGTGACCTCCCTTTGCGTACCGCTTAAGTAGTTGTTTTGATTTTAGCACCCTATTCTTTTTTAAAGTATCAATTAAGAATTAACCAGTGCGTCCCTTATAAGCTGCAAGTCATAAGTCATCTTTTGAAATATGTGACATGGTTCTAGGCGTTATCTTAATATTTATCTAATTCTTTCCCTTACTGCTTTGATCGCTTTTTTCTTACGAACACTACGTGGATAAGATCTGGACGGATCTTTTTCTGTCACAATCAGAAGATATTTTATTCATACCTATGGATATTCTGGTACACAAACAATTGACTAATACCAGGCGTATGGAGGATTTTTAAAATTATATGTGGCGTCATGCCTACTTTATGTACTGCAATCATAGCGATTCGGTTCTCTTTATCACCTCACTCCATTTTAATATCACAAAATATTTTACAATATATTGGCGCGAAAATGAATAATCACAATAAACAATTGTATTAACATGACAGATTCCAAATTCAAAAGTAATATTTTCTTTATGGTCAAGTGTAAAAGTATTTATGGCCAGACTAAGTATAAAACATATAATTCTATATTTTTATAGACCTACTTAAACAAGTCTTAAGCTACTATTTCTTTTTACACTGTTTCGAAACAGTAATACATTCAAGTAATCACAAGTATTCTTCATTTATATTCCTCAATAAAAATAGTACTAACAGTAATTAACAAGGTCAAACATCTTTAGTGAATTCAACATTTATGAAGTAATTTTAAAATTTAGCTCTGAAGAAAGTGAATATCGGCAGGGAAACTTATCACTAATGATACACAGTACTTTCAGTTGTCTAATAGCGGTGCGATTAACAACAATATAATTGAGTGCAGTCTCTGTTTCGCGAGCACTCTGTGACTACGCCCGTGCTCCTCTACTTACAGGGTTGCCACTAATTACTTTACGTAAATGCCTGGTCCTTTTTTATAATTCTATTTTGCCTGATGGAAAGCAAAAGGAGAATCAAAGAAGTCACCATACTCATTATAAATAAATAAATATTTTCGGACATTTTAACACAACGCCATCTAGTCCCAAACTAAGCAGAGCTTGTACTATGGGCACTAGACAACTGATATTAATACATATATACTTCTTTTTTGTAAACACATACATACTATACATAGAAAACACCCAAACTCCGAAACAAATATTTGTAGATCATACAAACATTTGGTCCGACTCAGGAATCAAACCCGAGACCTCTAGCATAGCAGTCGCATACGCTACCACTGCACCACCGAGGCAGTCATATGAATGTAGACAGTGTAGCATAGTGACCTGCACTATCGGGGTCTATTGAGATACTTCTGCACCTTTAATGTTGTCAATGGCCTACATAGTGCCATAGATATCATATTGTTTCATAGATTTAAATATTTTTTTTTTTGGAATAAGGGGCAAACGAGCAGACGTATCGCCTGATGGTAATAGATTACTGTCACCTATGGACACTCGCAACACCAGAGGCGTCATAAGTGCGTTGCCGGCCTTTGTGGGATGAAGAGGGAGATGGGGGAAGGGTTGGACTATGGGCCTCCGACATCCTCAGTCACTTTGTGAAACACAGCGCAAGCGCTGTTTCACACCAGTTTTCTATGAGGCCGTGGTATCATTCCGGTCGAGCCTGGCCCATTCGTGCCGAAGCGTGGTTCTCCCACGGTATGCATAATATATTACATATATTATTACATTCAAGCTTTCCTCGTATAAAATAGGAGAGTCAAACCTCTTCATCCATAAGCTAACTAGTTTCGTTGCTAATTGTTATATTAAATACTGCAGTATAATTTTATACGACTATGGTAAAGCCAAAAGGAAAGTATGTATTGTTTATTTATTATACAAAAAAAGAAACAAAATCACAATCTTTGTACCCCAACAACTAATTGGTGATTTAAATGCAGGATTGAGTATTTATGTATGTTCCTCCGAAGCTTCTAAACTACTGAACTGCTTTTCATTAAGGTGTTAATAGATTCGTTATAATGACCCGGTTGAGATGAGCTATATAAATTCAATCATAAGTAATTCTATCGTACTATAAGTTTCGACAAACAACACTGTTGCATAGATATTTTTTTAGTAGTAGTAATGTGACAACCCTGAATCGTCAGTTGTGTTCGGGCGCCGCACGGCGTGCTCACGCGCATCCGAGACAGCCACGCGCTTTCACGACACTTTCACGAATTTAGCATTCGCCGCACAGACTCCACACAACTTTATTGTGTTAACATGTGACATATATCTGTTAACTATCCTTTTATTAGGTCTCGTTATATACGTTGCGAATTGGAGAAAGTTGATGATGCCAATAAATTATATAAATAGTTGAAATATGTGTCCACCTTGATTATTTTGAGAATATTGTTACTATGTTACTGTTATTTGTTTATGTCGTGGGAAAACCATGCCTTAGAATGTATGGGTTGGGTCGATTGGACTAGTCTTACAGAAAACTAGTGGAGATATGTTGTTATATTATTCTGGATTTTATCCGCGACTTTTGTCTTACCTCAAAGAGTGGCCTATGTCCTTCCACATAGAGCGGCCTATGTCTTTCAACATAGAATGGACTATGCCCTTCTTCAAAGAGTGGTCTGTGTCCTTTCTCATGTAGTGGCATGTGTCCTTCGACATGATTAACTATGCCTTTCCTCATAGAGTCTCCTAAGTCCTTCCTCATACGGTGGCGTATGTCCTTCTTTAAAGAGTGGCATATGTCCTTCCACATGATTAACTATGCCTTTCCTCATAGAGTCTCCTAAGTCCTTCCTCATACGGTGGCGTATGTCCTTCTTTAAAGAGTGGCATGTGTCCTTCCACATGATTAACTATGCCTTTCCTCATAGAGTCTCCTAAGTCCTTCCTCATACGGTGGCGTATGTCCTTCTTTAAAGAGTGGCCTGTGTCCTTCCTCAAGAATCAAACTGTATCTATGCAAATATCATTAAAATCGATGAAGCGGTTAAGTCGTGGAAGTGTAGAAGATAGAAAGAGCTGCATTAGAATCTATATTACTAATATATAAAGCTGAAGAGTTTGTTTGTTTATTTGCTTGAACGCGCTAATCTCAGGATATTCCGCTATTCCGATTTGAAAAAATCTTTAAGTGTTAGATAGCCCATTTATCGAGGAAGGCTATATATCACCACGCTAAGACCAGTAGGAGCGCAGCACCAATGAAGAATGTTTCAAAATCAGGGTTTCTTTTTCCTTTTGAGAGCTGCCGCTCTATCTCTGTGTCTTTTAAGCCTACCCTACCATAACTTTTTTTATACAAACGAAATTTGTTCGCTGTTCACGCAGTTATGACATCTCGCCACAGGAAATAGGAAACGCAGACGAGGCTGCATGTTTCAGCTAGTTAATAATGTTAGTAAGGATATCGTCTATTTGCCAGTTGCCAGCTATTTGCAAGTGCAAGTCCCGTCAAAATCGGTCAAGTCCGTTCTAAAGACTAGCTGAAACACAGACAGATGGATAAACATAAATAGTAAAAAACGTTATTTTGGTTTATGTACCGTGTAATACATTTAATGTTTAGTAAAAGGCGGTTATTTTAATATTACAAACAAACTCCAATTTTATTTATTTGTATAGATGTACAGATTACATTTGAAGTAGGGCAGTTGAAAGGAAAAGATATATGACTTCTACGAATTGGAGAATGTTAGTGATAGTTCGACCTTTGTTGTTGAAAACTCAGAATCATCTACTCAATTCTTCTGCTACTGAAATTATATAATGTAATACATAATATAAGTATTTCAAGTGTATTCTATTATTGGCTATTCGACTACTTATTGGATATCATATTTCTTATTGTTCAATATTATCCATTGTTTGCATTGGTTATGTAATTTTCTATAAGAAACTTTTACTTGCGATGACTTCTTAAAAAACTATTTTGTTGATACCAAGGCTTCACACAGAACAGAAGCAATTTTTTTGGTTGGATCGCACCGAGTTTCTGGGGTCAGGATTCAATTCGATGACGAGGGTGTCATATACCCTCACACTCACCACTCACCTCATAGCTCAAAAATCATTTCACATAGTCATTTGGCGTTTTTTCAGTTGGCTCATATATTAGGACTTGCGAGAGATATATATATATATATATATATATATATATATATGATATATAAAAACCTCAAACGGCAACTTGGATATTGGCGTCCAAAAATCTATATTTTTATCACTTACACACCTATATATCAAACTCAGGATAATATATTGAAGCCTAGAGGATCATCTTCATCATCATCTTCATTAGCCTATCGCAGGCCACTGTCCACCACTATTTCGATCTATGGCTTCTCGCATCCAGCTCCTGCCAGCCGTCTTGCGCAAATCATCGCTCCACCTGGCCTGTGGACATCCTACACTACGTTTGCCGAGACGCGGTCTCCACGCAAAAACTCGTTTACGCCTAAAGGATAGTTTTCAAATACTAAAACTGAAAGTTCTTATTTTATTCTTCCGAAAATTTGGCTAGCTGGTAGAAACTAGCCTTCAAACATAAGGCTCTTCCATAACTATGTTAGTAGGTACTTAATAATAATTCGTATATGAAAAATAGGCAGGTCAGACTACGCTTCAATACATTATCTTAAGTTTAAGAAGAAATTATATTTAAGTTGTTATTAAATATTATATGTTCTTATAAATAAATAAATTTAGATCTCACTGCTTTTGTCGTTGAAGTGAGTAAACAAGGCATGTATCATAATATTGAACTCGGTTCTCATTTCTCATTTATGTTTTTGATGGAATATATATGTTTTTTTTATGGTAAAGGTGGCAAACGAGCAGAAGTATCGCCTGATGGTAAGCGATTACCGCCACTCATGGACACCCGTAACACCAGAGCGTCACAAGTGCATTGCCGGCCTTGGGGGATGAGGAGAGATGGGGATGAGGGGAAGGGTTGGATTATGGGCCTCCGGTATCCTCACTCACTCGGTGAAAAACAGCGCAGGCGCTGTTTCACACCGGTATTCTGTGAGGCTGTGGTATCACTCCGGCCTAGCGAGTAGGCGTAGGTAGGTAGAGGAGTAGGAGTAGGGGCGATAAATCGATAAACAAATATTATTTGTTAGAAATTTACCAAAAATTTAACCGGGTAAAGCTCGGTCATCCAGGTACTAATGTTTAATTTTACAGCAGTCGTGACATTCGACATGTTTCATCATGTTTGTACTGCCGTTTCCTATTCCTTTAACAATGAGTTTGATATTAATGAATGAGGTTTGTGGCTGGTAGGCTTAATAGGAATAATTAACAATCAAAGTAAACATCCCGCCATTATTGGCTGATGAGTAAGGAAGAAAAGATTTACAGGAAATTTCTATGATAATGTTGCTTTTACAGTTTTGTAAATAATTATTTTTGTAGTTGGTTATTCAACTATAAGTAGATTTGAATGGAAAGGAAAATTCATTTTTCATTCATTTGGGATTATGAGTTTCCGTATCTATGCCGTAGCGTGGGTCTCCATGGCTTTTATAATAATTATACATAAAGTGCACACAACCACAGAACAAATGATGGTGTTTATCGCACAGGTGGGAATCGTATTCATGACTTAGCAGGCAGGTCAATAACCATTATATTGTAATGAAAATGTATATTTTTTGTTCCAGGACCACATAATGAAGATGAATGGCAAAATTCAATTGCGCCGCAGCAGTAGCCTTCTGTCATGGCGGAGTCTTAAAACTGAACTGGTGAGTGACCTGTCCATCATATCCGGTTTTTAGGTATATTTTTGATAACATCACTAAGTAGAAGCATAAAAACTATATTTTTTTTAATGGATAGGTGGTTTAAACAAGGAGCCAGTACATAATAAAATATCAAGAGATACATTATGTTTATAGTTCCTTATTCTTTTATGATTATACGTTTGTAGCTGATGAGGAAATAGTAAGATTAAGAAATACGTGTATTTATAATAAGTGCAAGACAATGCTGATGTTACCAGATTAAACAATACCGTTTATTTTTGTTTTTTTATTCTTGCAAAATTAAAAACTGACACACATGGACACATTTGTTCCATTTTTAAATTTAGTTTATTAAGGGGTTATCGTTTGTTTTTTTAAAGATATCCGGACATTGTTATAATTCTTATTACAAAAAAGTCATGTTTTGCAAATCCAATTAATTTTGTAAATGTGAACCTGGACTCTTTTGTCAGTGACGTTAATAAGGTACGATGATCGCTTTTGTGTAGTGTATTATGATATCAACTTAGAACATAATGACCCGAACGAAAAAATCATGGTCAACCAAAGATTAATAAGAATTAATATTACACCATACATGTTTTTGGGATGTTACTCTAGATTTCATCGTGTTCAGCAACCCGATAACGAATTCCCATTAAAAATCACTAAACAAACATATCGGTCTATTGTTCTCAAGAGAAAATCTGACCAACACTACAGTTTCAATTTTCAATAAACAAAACCCGCCAAAAAACTCAATGGTCATTATTTTGACCGCCAACGTAACGTGAGAAAAGGTGCCGTGCAGTTGGCACTATTGAAACTGCATTGTTCGTTCGTGAACTTTGCGCAAGCACAGGGGTCAAGGCGAACTCTTACAGATGTTTATTTAACACAATTAAGTTGTTCCAGTTGCGTTATTATTGTTGCTGTATGTTTATTGATATTTATAGCTAGTTTAATCATTTAATGTTTTACATCAATACTATGCAATCTTGTTGAGTTTGTGTTTTGTACATTTTCTGGCTTGGAGCTGAAACATTCTTCTAAAAAGCTTGTGTTACGATATACCTGTATGGTTACGATGACAATGCGATGTGGTGAAATATTTATTCAACAAGGTTCTTTTTACGGTGAACAATCAATGATATTTGAGAAGTTAAAGTAAACAGAAGATTCGATATATTTTGATAACAATTAATTCAATATTAACGATAGTAGTCCGGTAACCGGTCTCCAACAATTATTAGTTTGAGTTACGGATGACGTGCTACTGCTTCGATGAAGTCGATTTATTGTTTGCGCTCCTCCATCTTTTCATGGAAATAATGATCACTTTCCTAACAATGTCTTCCCAGCTTATAATCTTATATATTCACACTAAACCCTCAACTTTTCTATGTGCTGATTCCACAAGTATTGTTTTGACCCCAATAAATATACTTGCATCTATTACTTAAGTGGTATTATAAATACATTCAGCAAAAACTACTTGTTCTGAGTAAAGTATTTTTTGCAACTTAATTTTATTTTTCTATTTTCAACTATCTATTTCGACCCAGTTTGTCAAGTAACTACAATTATAAATTATATTTCCAATATACAGTTTTCTTCTGATGAATTTCGTTGCGGGTTCCAAGACAGTTTAATTTTTCCTGGGGCTTCCCGAGTGTCATAGCTCGGCGTGTTCGTGGGTCATGGCTTTTGATCCTGATGTACAGGAGTTACAGTGGTTATTAGTGCCTAATGCAAATTTATAAACCATTTAACAACAATAACATTAAAAAAGTTAGGAATTATAATTTTTTTTATTTTAAAAACCGGTATTTTAAAAATAGTTAAATTTTAGATTTTCATCGTGTATATTATTCTTAATAATAGCCAATAAAATCCTTTAAAACATCATCGTAAATAAATTTTGCAGATTTTAAACAAAAAAACAATGTTTACCTACTACAACAAAGTAGATAAAAAAGGAAAAATAAAATGTATAAAAATGAACATACAGATCACATAGGAATTAAGCAAATAATATTAATAATTAAGCATGCTAGTCTCATAATATTTTCTTTAAATAACTAAAATTGTAATTTATACTCTTGTCAGCACCTCATCGAACTTGTTGCAATATATTCTAAAATTAATCAAAGGTTTGATGATGCCATAAGGCGAAACCGGTCAGGTGCAAAAATAAATAAATAAAGTAGTGGAATAAGTACTAGTGAATTTAATTCTAAAATGTAACTTAAATTATTTAAACATTTTATGAAATATGCAAGAGAAACATTTACTATTTTAAACAAAACTAAACGTGTTGCTGTTTTATAAATATTTATGAGAGTCTATTTATATAGATTAGACGCGAGAGGTTATGTTCGTCGCACCCTAAGCAACTGGACCCGATGTGGAGGTGCGCAGTGTTCCCGTCCCCTCTCTTTGAAGTCTCGAGGGGAGTCAAACACCTCACTCCTCTCGCTGACGAGATGTGGCCCACAGTAGCGGGCCGGCACCAGTTGGGGATTGCGGATGCCTTTTAAGTTCCCGTGATCCCTGGCGTAAGTGAGAGACGGAACACCGGGGGGGTTTAGTCAGTAAAAGTCTGACAGACCCCTTCGCCCTCTCCCCGGCGGAGGACATCCATGAGGATTGAACCACGATAAAAAAAAACTCGAGAGGTTATTTAAAGTTCCGCATGCTTAGGTTGAAAGAAATTTATTAACTACGTCCAAAATATATCCTCCTGTTACAACTAAGATAAGTCTAAAACCTCATTTGAGAATAGTAACAAAACGAAAATGAGTAATTCAATTCAAATCAAATTATTTATTTCGGATTATACATCCATATTTTGTTAGTTACAGAATGACTTATCCTAGTGTTAATATTAATAGTGTGAATGTATAACCACCTGGACGTAAGGGGAGAGTCCAACCTATCTGAAAAAACATTTAATAATAATACAAATACATCTTTTTAAAATTTTTATTTTAAATCTTTTGCTTATTTTTTTAGTTCTGTACCTTAAAAAGAAAAAACCGAACCCTAATAGGATCACTTTGTTGTCCATCTCTCTGTCTGTCAAGAACCTTTTTTTAGGCACACGTGGAGGTTTCAAGCTGAAATTGATATCAAATACTCAACTTCTAAGCCAACGCAATCAAAAGATACAGCCGTTTATGCTGTAAATTATCGACACTCGTAAGGGAATCAAAACCGAAGCAACGTCTTTTAGGACAGAAAAGGAAAAATTAAGAAAAGCATACATTTTTATAGTTGCATTATAAAATATACCTACAGGTTTGTACGGTACCCTCAGTGCGCGAGTCCGAATCGCACTTGGCCAGTTTTCTTTAGTAAGGGGTGTAATTTCCAAAATCATTTCTTAGTGTACCAGTTTCAGACACCTTAAGTTTTTTTTATGGAATTTGGGGCAAAAGAACAGACGTATCGCCTGATGGTGAGCGATTACCGCCGCCCATAGACACCCGTAACACCAGAAGTGTCACAAGTGCGCTGCCGGCCTTGGGGGATGGGGAGGATGAGGAGGATGAGGGGAAGGGTTGGAATCTGGGGCTTCGGTATCCTCACTCACTCGGTGAAATACAGCGCAGGCGCTGTTTCACACCGGTTTTCTGTGAGGCCGTGGTATCACTCCGGTCGAGCCGGCCCATGCATGCCGAACCGTGGCTCTCCCACGGTCCCACGGTTTGTAGCCCCAGTGATTTAAACTCTACGTAAATTTATCAGTCAGTCACGACAATTAATTTTTATAAATTCATGTTTCATTTAGATTAGAATATCTAAGGTATACTGCCTTATCTAGAGAGTTCCAGATATTAACGAGCTTGATAATATGATGAGGTGATCAGACATGGAGAAAATTTTAATTAAAGAAACATATTTGGCACACAACGAGCACTGCTGTCGCTGAGGTAATGATTTATATTATCTATGCATTTGATCAGAAAGCGTTGACGATTTATTAAATTTTCTTTTTGTTTTACGGCTCCGTGCAGCGCGATTTGAAGAGAAAAGTTTACTTTTCATTATTAGTTTTTAATTAATTCGCGTTACGTTAGACACGATAATATTAATGCCAATTAACGCTAGGAATTTTGTATAAATATGTATAATATGAATCTATTTCTCAAATATAACATGAACGTAAATGTGCAATAATAATATTTCTGATATTAAATTAGACTGAGCCTATGCTATGGTAACCAGACTGCCGATAAATATACTTATGTACTTTTTATATAATACACATTATTACGAATACAGAACCAATAACAGTGCTTTTTATGTGCTGAGTGGGAATTGAAGTTATAACCTTCGGCTCACAGGCGCAGCCAGGTTTAAACTTCCGAGGGGGTTTTAAGATAATAAAATCCATCAGCTTTGTCCATTTAACCGTAATATTATTATAAAAAACGCTGTTTTGCCACATATAATAATAAATGACCATAAAATAAAAAATAATTTAGGGGTGGATCACCCTTATCATTTAAGGGTATGAAAAATATTGAATCTCCAACCCCAAAGCTACGCCCACACTCGGGCTCAACAACTAATTACGACCGGCTGACCCGTGAAGGAAAACTGCAACTTCAGTATTATTTGTGAAGTAGCTAATCATTCTACCTCGTAAGTCCATAACTGAGGGTAGACGTTGCTCTGTCAGTTAGCCTGTAAGGCCTCCGAGGGGACACAGAAGCCAGGAATATGTGTGTTTCCTCTAAAGACGACTGGCCTCTGGCACCTGACTCAGCGAGAATCCGGATCATGTTATTTCCGGTCCTCCCTGAAACCACGTCGTTCCTTTTTACGCCTTGTCCTGGAGGTAGGCCGATTGCACAATTACGCAATCAGATCGCTATCCCAACCGTAGTAATCAATCTGACACCAGAGGTCCCCATTTTCCGTCGACCCTAGTCCATAAGGCCTAAGACTCCAATTAACATTTAAGCATTGGATTTGTCACCCCCAAGTATCGTAGCCTCTTTCCACGTTCTCTAAGAAATGCTCTTTCTAAATCAAAAATGTATTCAACTTTTGTTAGCTACGTATATTTAATCAAACACCAAAAAAACATTCCGGAGCTTACTATATTTAAATATAGATAAAACGTAATTAAAGGGACGATATATAACTACTTATCGATTAACATGTGTGTTATTTCACACAAGCGTCATCAATGCTTTTGATAATTAATATATGGTTAGTGAGTTGTTTCATGTTCGGTGCAGAATAAAGACGGCAACTATTCAAGGTATTGTGTGTTGATTGAATGCTCATTACACAACCATTTCTTGATGTTTGGCTGCACAGTTGATCTGGTGGATTAAGCGGTCGCCACTCTGCATTCTACTGCGCTAAGTGCTGTTGGTTCATACACTACTAGGGAAATCACTTTGAGCGATCACAAATTGTTGTCCTGAGGCTGGGTTTTCTTTGTGTATATTTAATACATGTTTGTCAAAGTCCCCCGCGACAGTGCGACACAGTGTGTATATATATAATAAAGCAGGAGTTTTTTTTTAAGAAAAAAAATAACTGTATAGCATTTGTTTTCTGTAAAGCCATGTTGCATCATATCGGTCGAGTCTAATTCTCATATCTACAGACTTAGTTAGATTTTATTCCCAAAGAAGAATTTGAAATATCACCTGAGCCACTTATTACCACGGGATAATTGGTTCGTAAAAACCAAAACTAAAATGAGTAAAACTGTAGCAAACACTGGTAATTTTGTATTAGAAATCTGTGTTGCGTTCTATACTATAACGCTTAGTAAAATGACTCTCTATTTTTAAGTAGGTAGATCATATCGTTGTGACAGAGAAAATGAGGTGCCGTTACCAGTAGATTCCTATTTCTTAAAGTGTTTCTCATTGAAGTTTTTATAAGTAACGTATTATTAGTTAATAGTGGAGGTGGCTTTGACCACAATATAACATAAAAACCGTAAGGATGTTTGTTACTCTCACGCGAAAACTATTAAACTGATTTAGGTGAAACTTTACACTAATATAGCTCATATATATACAGGATAAAAAATAGACTATGTTAAGTGTGATAGACATGTATCGCCGGGTACTTTAGAGACATACATTAAACGGACACAAATAACACCCAAACTCAGAACAACCATTTGCGGATCACAAAAATCACAAAAAATGTGGTCCCGTGTGGGATTTGAGCCCGCACACTCTTGGCGCAGTAGAATAGTGCATTCGAAGTGCTTTGCACCGATAAAGTCAAGGTACCGGAGTCCTAAAAACCCTTCCTTCTAATTTGGGTTATGAGGGGCTAATTCAAAGGGCTACGAGGCTTTGTAAAACTTGACTTGTAAGCGTCCACTATCGCTAGTCACGTCAGTTAACCCGTATTGATATTTACTCCTGTATGATGAAAAGACGTCAACAGAACTGAAGTATATTGTGTATTGACAATTAACATTGTACAATGGATATTGACTGTGTGTTATGTGTTAGTGAACATATTGTTTTGATATGTGATGCATTTGAGACAATAGTACGGAATACATGAGGAACTTATTGTCTTAGAGATGGTATTCGTCGAAACAAAAGGGTAGCAGGAATTCGGAAATTAACTAATAGCAAAATTCCCGGTTCTAATGCTGGCAGGTGTCATACGTTGTATTCACAATGCATACTTTCTGGGCTTCCGGTATCTTCACTCACTCGGTGTGACATAGCGCAGGCGCTGTTTCACAACGGTTTTCTGTTAAGCCGTGGTATCACTCCGGTCGAGCCGGCGCATGCATGCCAAAGCGCGTTTTTTAAATTTGGGTAGGGGTTATACTTAATGTCCGTAAAATTTGAAGTAATTAAGAGTAAATAGAAAATTTACAAATGTAGGTACGTATATTACAATTATTGATACAACATTTATATTACTAATTAACAAACTAATAAAATATTTGGGATATCTGACACACAACGCCATCTAGCTTCAAACTACGTAGAGCTTATACTATGAAAGCTAGATTGACTGATAGAATACATATATATTTCTTTTTGGAAATACTTACATATTATATTAATTAAACAAGTAAAATTAAAAAAAAAACCCGACTGCAGCAATATCTGCCATCTTCATTAAATTCATTTTTCTTTATTCGGGTTTTTTTAAATTTTGATGTACCCAGTGTCACTCTCACGGCTAAGATGAATTGACACCACTCACATAAAAGTACGGCAAGCCGTTTAGGCTCTAGGGTGTGCCAAAGAATTATTCATACACACATGCAACCACTCAAAAAATTATAAACCCTCCATCTTTCGCAGTCGGGTAAAAACACCCAAACCTCGAAAAAAATATTTGCACATCATACAAATCTTTGGTAGACCCGGGAAAAGAATCTGAGACCTCAAACACTGCAATCGCGTGCGCTACCACCACGCCAACTAGGCAGTCAAAATATTTAAATCGAAGTAACAATTCAGTAATAGTTGTACAGAAGCTTTGTGTACCACATTTCCATTATTGTAAGCACTTATAAGTTAATCAACCCAGAACAACAGTTATATGTGAAACTCAACATACATATCCAATAACCGTGTTTTCGCCCTGATGATCAAATCTGAGGGCGTCATGGCGACGTGCCACCGGATGTTCCAGCTAATTTTTGTTCTGAATGGTTCGTTTACAGGATTCTACAGTTCAACGGAGGTCGATTTTCAAACTTAATCAGTTCAGGTCGAGTTACAGGTAAAGCGAGATTGACAAAAAAGTATAAGTACCTATTTTTTATAGCCGATTTTCTACATAATGTGTTAGTGTAAGGTTGGTATAAAAAGTTCCTCTTCTTTGCTGTGCTGTTTTCTTCTTTATTTTTTATATCAGTCTGCCAAAGTGATTGTACTCTGCCTGATGGAACAGAATCCAAGAGTGGTGGTCAGCAAAATACATGCGAATGCAGACAATGCACCAATTTAGTATGGTGATCAACACTATGGCGGCCTATTATAATGCTTCTGCATCATTGGGCCTCCGGTCTCGCACTCACCAACGAAACACGTCTGGTGAGTGGTCTTCTGTGAGAGGGTAGTACCGCTGTGGTAGTGCCCTCCCTGAAATAAACGTGGCTCTACTACCTTGGTCGGCTGAATAGGCGTTCCTACCCGTATTCATTCTGTACCCGTATTCACTAATAATGACTTTGATTGACTCTAAACTACGGGTTGTTGGTTCGATTCCCACTCAGGGCCGGTATGTGTAACCTGATTATCACAGTACAGTATGTCTAGTTTAAGTTCAGACTGCCATATGTAGGAATGATGGTTATTATAACTATTTATCATTAACTAGAAAATAAGTCGATTTGAAATCAGTACAGACGATATTATATTTAATTTACATTACGCGAATCTACTAGCCTTAAAGTTCAAAGTGGTCTTATTTCTTCGAAGAATCAATTACTGAACCACAAAGGTTTAACGACTCGATCAACAAAAACTTGGGCGAACGGTCGCTGACACCTCAGAAGCGAGTCGAGCAATTCGCCGAATCAAGTATTTAATTTAAAATCGATTTGGATTGAATCGATTGTTTGTCGTACGATTTACTGCCTCTTTGTTCGGATGCTATGATTGAGATGGATTCACGGGAAAATGTGTGTTTGATTAAGATCTCTGAAGAGTAAAGTGTCTATTAGCTTCTTTTTATCTTTTGTTTGTATGAGTGAGGTAAATTGTTTGGTTAATTAGTTACATTTATAGTTTTTAGTCTTAATGTAGTAAAATAGTTATTCATAAAATTGACAATATTAATATGTGATTGAGAATGATTGACGATGTGCGAAAAAACTGATTTGTGATTCATCAAATAAACCGATCACTTTGATGAATCATATCAAAATCGCGATCTTTCAATATAAACGTCATCAAATATTAATCTTTAAATTGACATGATATTATCTGTCAATCTCTACATTTCGTGTTTTTATGGAAACAGTCATAGATTACACTGTAACTGCATAATAAACTTACCAAACTTATATCGGTTAGACGATTGTGAATCGCAAACTGTTTTAACAGGGAGTTCTAGCCAGGTAATTTATTTGTTTGTTAATTAACCAATTCTTTACTCAGTCTGGTGAAATAGACCCTAAGAATACTCATCCTGTGTCGCGGGGGACTGTACAAACATACATGTAACGGACAAAATGAACATCCAGACTCAGGACAACAATTTGTGGATCGCACAAAGTGTTGTCCTATGTAGGATTTGAACCAGCGCAGCACAATAGGTGAGGCAACCGTTTAAACCACTAGGCCAAAATTAAAATATTGGAATTCCCCTTTGTGTAATTATGAATTCTACCCAAGACCGCGATAGTTGGCGCTATTTGGGGGAAACCTTCATTCAGCAGTAAATGGCAATATATTAATAATGATGTGTAACAACTCGTTCAGGACCACCTGTGTTTTTAATCTATATTAAGAGAATTAATAATAATAAAAGCATATTACTGAACACTGCCTAGTTGACGCAGTGGTAGTGTTCGCGCGTGCTGTGCATGAGGTCTCGGGATCGATTCTCGAGTCGGACCAAATGTTTGTATGATCGGCAATATTTGATTCGGAGTTTGGGTGTTTTCTATGTATAATATGTATGCATTTACAAGAAAAAAGTATATAAGTATTAATATCTGTTGTCTCGTACTCATAATACAAGCTCTAATTAGTTTATGCCTAGATGTCCTTGTGTGTCTTATAAGATAGACAAAGACATCTAGGATGTATCCAAAAAAAACACACATATGTACGCGCTCACGCACACGAGCATACGAACACGCTGCAGTGATCTAATTTTGCACAAAATCGATACCATACCAACGTTAACCACCAAAGCGGTTCAGAATACCGCCAAGATAAAATACACTTTAAGACCATATATGTAAATATAAAGGCCACTAAGAAGCAAAAGGTACATAAAATAAATAAGATATCTATAATGACTATTTACTAGATTGCGAATCGAATCGAAATTCACTGTGATGTTGGAAGTTTTAGTGACGGACTCGCAGTCGTCACAGATTTGGCATTAAATTGAAATAATTCTTAACGTACCAAAGGTTTATGTACAAAGTATTATAACTCTGCTTAGCTGAGTTGAGATGTTCTCAATCAATTCGATTTTATTTTATTATAGAAATAAAAAAGAGAGCAAACGAGCAGACGTATCGCCTGATGGTAAACGCCGCCCATGGACACCCGCAACACAGTGCGTTGCCGATCTTGGGGGATGAGGAGGGGGGATGAGAGGAAGGGTTGGATTATGGGCCTCCCGTGTCCTCACTCACTAGGTGAAACACAGCGCAGGCGCTGTTTCACTCTGGTCTTCTGTGAGGCCGTGGTATCACTCCGGTCGAGCCGGCCCATGCATGCCGAAGCGTGGCTCTCCCACGGTGAAACGAAATGTAGAAACCTTTCATCAGTAGATCCCTTTCAAAAGTCTAACCTAAATAAGTAAATCTCGGATAATTTAGCAAAGAAATAAAATCGTTAATAATAGTACGTAAAATCGTTAGTAAGTATAATATTACAGGGAATTTTGACTAGTTTAGAAGTTAGAATGACTCACGATATGTTTTTTTTTGTTTTAAAAAGAAAACTCCGCATTAGAAATGTACATTCTGTGTCGCAGTGGACTTTACGAACATATTCGAAACGGACACCAAAGTATACCCAGACTTAGAACAACAATTTATGGATCACACAAAGTGTTGTCCTATGTAGGATTTGAACCCAGAACACTTGGCGCAGTAGGAAGCGGTCTAGCGACCACTAAAACCATTAGGTGCAGTCCGTCAGTCAGTCAGTGTAGATATGTATGTATTTTTTATAGTTGTTTTAGTTTTTAGTTAAAGCGAAATCATAAAATCACTTAAATTTTCTAGTTCTAAACCCCTACGGCTTAGAACTCTCCCTGTCAGCCAGGCCCGGGAACGGTCCAGGTATCGCAGACGACTCAGGCGCCAAAGATCGCAAAACAATCTCCGTCCTCTATAAACGCAAGCCTCAGAATGACAGGTGAGGCTATCAGTCACCCTAGCAGAAGCAGACGGGGGTGGAGGCGCGAGCCCTAGAAAGTGCTCGCGCCCTTTTCTTTCTGAATAGAATAGGCGCGTTAAGGGGAACCCTAACGCTCCTATTCTACTGTTTATAGGCGGCCCTTTATAAACTGTGGGTGGCACGAGGAACGTCGGGGTTCCAGGAATTTCCTTTCGAGGTTCCCCGTTTCCGCGGCTTCTCGTACCAGAGACGGTATGCAGTTTTTAGTCGATAACAGTCCTACATAAGCACCAGTCGGTGGTATCCGAGAGGAATTCTGCACAAAAAAAAGGGATCTGAAGTGGTCACTGTTCTAATCTACCCAACCTAAACCTACATAATTGAACTAATCCAAATGAATCAACAGAAACGTAAAGAACGATAATATTTCTAATGTTTCATACATGATCTGAACGCCCCAGGTATCGTATACATTACCTGGATATTGTATAAAATATCAGAATTATACAGATTGCCAGTAACATATTTATCAATTTTTTAAGAATAAATTGACTTTCTTTTCTACATAGAATCCCGCCAACTGAATTATTTTTAAACCAATTGCGTCTCTTAACAGACGAAAAAGAAGGAGGTTCTCAATTCAACTGTTTTTTAAATGTATTTTTATATCAGTCTTCATTATTTATGAATCGGCTTAGATAATTATTTTATTTGAAAAATTATCCCGATCGAGCCCATTATGATTTGAAAAATAATTAAGGGTGTAGAGTGTAAGAAGCAATGAAGAGTTGGTACGGCTTATTACAAGTGGTCATGATGATGCCGATGATTTTCTAACTTATATTAAAATATAAGCGCCACGTGTTGGTGGTGCTTTTCTGCCTAACCTCGAAGGTTGGGTATGAAGGAAAGGAGGTCGCGTCACCTACCGACTTATGATGATACTCACCGGGCATAGTTGCTTCGGTGAGTATTTGAATAAGATCTGACGTCAAGAGGACTGCCCTGCGTGGGCGACTGAATGCGAAGTCCTAGTCTGATAAATCGGACGAGACCTGTCCCCGCCAGCAATCATTGCTGCCATGCGACGACTGCCAGGAGGGCTGGAGCGCAGTGTTTTCTTTCTGGTATTGACGCTGTAATGCTCCAGAAAGAGACCGCTGACGGGATCGGCAGAGGGCCGATCCCGAGCGAATAACACGTCGGCGATAAAAGTGAAAGAACCACGGGCCGCCGGAGGATGGGGACCTCTGGTAGCAGATTGATTGCTGCGATCGGGATAGTGGCATGATTGCATAGCTGTGCAATCAGCTTTCATAGCTGGGATCGAGGAGTGGAGAGATAATTTTCCCCCGGAACAGGGCCTGATAAGACGCGGCGTCGATTGGGGGAGGACCTGAAATAACATGGTCCGGGTCCTCGCAGAGTAAGGCGCCAGAGGGTGGAAATACTACATACTTTGAGCTCCTGTGTCCCCGAGTAGGTGAAATTCCGAAGTGATTTTTCACACCGTCAATAACAAGAAACAGGGTTGTTTTAATGACATTACGAGTATAACTACTTTAGCGATAAAGTCGATTTTAGTACTCACTGTAAATAAAATATCTATTGTTTTCGTGTCAAAAATACTCTTCTATTTTTATCAGATTACATTTGACGTCTTTTTGAACAAATCACTTGACTTTGTTAAGATACGAAGTCTATAGCAACAGTGGCAATATACTTCTCTATGACATAGAGAATATACAGCTATAGAGGTAAGAATATGTATAGATGGATGATACACTTGGTTCAAACCCTAGTGCCTTGTTAATAATTATGACGGATGAAGGTTGTAGGTAGGATTCGCCTACTGATTAAACAATTGTGTGCAAAACAAATAAGTTTTGCAATTTTGCACTGAGTTTTTCAAATTAATTTGAGAATCCTGTCCTTCTAGCTACTGTACAATTGACTTTTAATATAATTATAAATAAATTAATATTTCTGAGATTTAACACAATGTCATTTAGTCTCAAACTAAGCAGAGCTTGTATTATGGCTACTAGACTACTAATACAAATACATTTCAATGTTCTTTTTTGTAAATAAATACATATTATACATAGAAATCACACAAACTCCGAAACAAATATATCATCAAGGAAATTATATACGGTAATCGAACCCAAAATCTCAAATACAGCAGTCGCACACGCGTCCACTGCACCGCCAAGGCCGAGCAATTATGACAAAATAATATTTGTGGATCACACTAATTTCCATCCCACGTGGGGTTTGAACCCACAAGACTTAGCCCAATAGGAAAGCGACGTAGTAACACTTAAACCGCTACGCCCCCCGTGCAGTCCTGTTACAATCCGTGAACATTAAATATATGAGATAAAGTTCAAAAGTGTAGCACAGTTGCATGCTTAAATTCTTAAGCCATACTCACTCACGAAAAAATTAAATATTTGTAACTAAGTATTAAAATAACATTTATTAAGTTCGAACTGAGAGTAGGAAATACTTGTATTTTCGTCTAAGCTGAAACCCATATGTAACGCAATTCTTGCTTTAATTCAATTTTTCTAATAGAAATCGGTCAAAATGTAGCAGGCTTTTATCAGTGGTTTCCAATGCCTGCATCTCTAGTATAAAAATATAAAGTAATATTGTCATATTGATGTATGTATGTCACAGTTGACCGATAGATGTCAGGTGAGTTTTCAGACTTTACAATCAGGTGCAGCTACTGTAAGGTTGAGTGGCTTTTCTTTATCTGTGATATATTTGGCTTATGATAATTTGATCGATGAACGTTCTCCTCACTCTTGGTCATGTGATGGTCCACAAAAAAAATGTTATTGCTGTTTTATTTCAATCAAACAATGCAAAAAACCCGTTGTCACTGTTATATAAATCTACTTATCTGTTATCTGACAGCCGCGGAAAATGTAACCGATTTCGGATTTGTCTTAAGCTTTTCATACATTTTGTTTTGCGATTTTTCGCACAAATATGACATGTGACTTTAATCAGTGGCTATAAACTCTACGTAAATATGTATTAATGGAAAAAAATAAAAATTATACACACAAAATAGAATTAAAGATACAGATATCTTACTGCAATATACCGTATCACAGTAAGATATCTTTATATCTATAAGTATAATGTTGTGGTCCTTGTTAAAGTAACTGATAAGATATTAGACAAAGTTTTAATTAGTAGTCTTTAGAGTAAATTTTGAGGGTTTTACAGGGAGCAAGTTCGGGACCAAAGCAGGACGAATTTGAAGGACTAATATTTTATATTGTAGTGTTAACTTTCATTTGATTTAAATATCAGGATAGAACTTGATCCGCTAATTGGAAAAATCAGCATCTATTTTGCCCTGTCATTTTTGTACTCTTAACCCGTAAAGTTTTCAGGGGTTTTTATTGTTATCTTGTATGGAAAGGAACATAATCAGATAAGAAAAAGGTATATTGGGGTAAGATGCCTCAAGTCCTGAAAAAAACTCCAGTATCTTGAAGAGGTCGCATACCAGTGTTACCAGATTTTTTTGTCGTGGTGCCACTCCGTTTTTATGACACTCAATGATGTAGACGATAAAGCATTTTCACACCTACACTTTTGGGTCCGTTCAGTTATCCCCAAAAACGGGACAGAGTCTGTTCCGCGTGGGACATTAAAAATAACATTAAATCATTTGATTCAAAAATCGGGACGAACCGTCAAAGGCGGGACATACAATGAAATACTTGGACTTTTGGCCGTCGAGTCAATAACTAATAATAAACTGCTGTCAGAATCGCTAGTTGATTGAATTATGCAATTATTTAACGAAGTATTTAATGTTTATGTCATATCATATAATTGCACATTTTGTTTATTAACTTTATACCGTTGCACGTCGGGTTGCGACACTCACAAGTTTTAACCTTACTTTTAAATCTACTGTTTTGTAGACAACAATAGCGACAATTCGATTTATTATGCTAAAGACCGATATTGATGGTAACATTTTCATTTTAAGACCAATAAAACTGTCAAAAACAAGGTGAGTATCAATGGTACGAGTTCCATATTGTAATTATTGTCCTTCTTCGTTAGTCGTAAATTTAACTATAGTAGGATATCAAAACATATAACCTTGTCTGCCTATAGTTCTAAACAGCTTAAGCAAAGTATAATGCAATAAATCATCTAATTTAACCACAATTTTCTTATAGTCAATAAGAACTTCATGATTCATTGTCAACTCAAGTGTTGTTATACTTTTCTCCCTCACATGTTTTATATTAATCGTTCTTGCTCGCTCTACGATAAAATTGTTATCGTTATAAATAGCTTTTGTTTTAATTTTGACTCTTCCATTGTTATTAGTTATGAATGTGGTTCTCTCATATTTATCTTCTTTCACTTAATTATCAGATTTAAGCTAAATAAAGTCATTCAATAGAAAACGAGGGTCTATACCCGAATTCCGGGTACACTTTGGCTTTTTAACCATGTTTGTTCGTTGAATTCTAAAGATTCCGAATCCACCTGGTGCAATAAAAACCTTGGGTGCGCGTGAGGTAGTGCGCAAAACGATCAGGGGGCAACTCCGTCTGAGGCTGTGCGTCCGAGCGAGAAGCACGATACGAGCCTATTCAATTCATTCTCGATTTCTTGCCACTTGCCAGTGTCGCGTGAACCGCCGACGTTATCGCCTGTCGCGTTCCGTTCTGTTTGTACAAAGTTATTTATTTCATTCTTTTCGAAGTGTGATTTGAAAAGTCGGTAGCAATAAAAGTAAACGAATAGCTTAATTAATTTCGAATAACGAATTGTATGGTGTTGTGAACAAGTGTAACCATTGTTGTAAACAGCTACCTGACCGACGCGTGGCGGAATACAACAACAAACTCTCGTCTCGCATTTCGAATGGTCCCTGGCAATAATTAGTTTGGTAAAAGTGAGTGTGTGATCTGTGGACGGTTGATGGTTCAATTAGAACTGTTTTCATAAGCTTTTGTATGTACAGACATTTCGCTTAGGCGGCTCTTACTTCGGATTACACATGTTAAAGCTGGTTAGTGCGTTTTACATAATTCATTTGCTAATAACAACAAGCTGTAAAGCGTCATTGTTTTTTTGTATCAATATTATCCACTAAAGAAACTCATTAGTATTGAAATTTGATGAAACATTTTTCTTAATGGTTGGAATCGATCAATATTGACGAGTATATGGAATACATCGTCCTGTTTTAACAGTACAGTGATTTGTTCACACGATTTGATATTATATTTTCGCCTATCTACCAGTGGTGGAGATAATAAAATCATTTTCTTTTTACATTTATTGTGAACTGGGTCACTGTTGATAGTAATCGTTAATTTTGAATTAAGAAGTGTGATGTCCTGGTTGTAGTTAAGATTTCTAGGAAATTAAACTTCCAAATTTAGAAGGTCAGCGATAAAAAGGTGTTTCTCTTATGTTTAATCTATATCACAAATCACAAAATAATATTATTCAACTGTATATTCCAATCATATCGTTATCGTCTGGTAATTAGATTCATATTCGTATTAATATTTACCAAATCATGAACAGGTATAGATATTCGTTTTTTAGGCTTTGTTTATAGCGTCTATACTGATTCCTGGTTCGTCAATGAGTTAAATAGATCAGGGTTTGAAACGAGTTTACAATCAGCAATCAAAGCAGCTCTTCAAGTATGTTGTTTGTTTACTATTTCTGTTTAATGAATGAAATTCTAAAGGTCGACTTATACTAGTCACATCGCAGGCTACACAGTAGATAGTTAAACTTGAACATTCGTGATTATTTTCCTGCCCTTGTTTCGATTTTATTGGAGTTTGGTACAAAATGTGATAATTTTCTAATGATTTCGGAATCGCAGATGCTCACGGGCAGAGTTTTCATTTTCTATAAGATCCTCTTTCCACGTTTACCCCTTAAACAATGAAAAAAGTATGTACATTTGCAAAAAGACTATAGATAACCATTTGCCTTATGTTAAACCACTTTGAGAATATTGTTATTTGGTATCAAAGATTTTGTCTGGCAACTAACCCTCCCGGTGATAGTATTTAAATACATATTCGTAAGCATTATGTAAAATAGATATATGAGAGTAAGGAAAACTGGTATGGAAAAGGATCTAGTTTAAGGGATGACTGAGACTGCAGAAGTTTGAAGGTTAAGGTCACTTCTTCGTGTGTTATTCCTGTGGTTTGAGGACTGTTGACCAGGGTCGTCAATTGGCCTATAAAGTTCACCTTTTGTAAACTTTCCAAGTTGTCTTCCGGACTTTTTTATTGCTTAAAAACTGTAATTGGTTTAAGAATGAATATATATGTTTATTCCAAATATCGTTTCTTGATTTTTAGATGTTACCACTTCTTATAGATATATCTATATTTTAAACAATATTGAAGTTTACATTCGGTTATTTTTTACCATTGTTTACAAAAACATTAATAATAACAAAATCTGATGAATAAGAAAAACTTATGAAATATTTGGATTTATCTCACGAGATTGTCGATGTGTGGGATGTAGATTCGGCGATCATTGTTCCGATAGTTGTGTCTGTTCACGGATTGCTAGCCAAGAGCCTCGACCGACACCTTAAAAGTCTCACGTTAGATGGCTAAATCAAGGGTCTGATGCAGAAGGCAGTCCTACTAGACACAGGACGTATAGTGAGGAAGTTCCTGTCTTTGGAGTCCCAACCACCGGTTTCTTGGTTTCAGTACCCGAGGTCGGTGGTTTACTATTTTTTTTTAAATATATATAATTGTTTATCTTTTTTATGTATTTAAAAATGTAATAAAAAGAACAATAACTGAAAAAAAAATAGTCTTAATTTCAGAATAGTCAGAGCCCATATACCATATAATATTCTAACACCTTCACTGGAATACCAACTAGCTCCAAACTGAGTAGAGCTTATTATAATACGGGTACTAGACAATTGATATAAATACATTAAATACACTGAAACTTCGAAACGAGATATAATTTTTTGTAGATCTTGTAAACGTTTAGCCAGATATGGAAATCGAACCCCATACCCAAATACAGCAGTCGCGTTCGTTACCAATGCGCCACCGACAAAAGTCAATATAGATAATGGTCATTTAAAACATTTCTACAGAGAACCAACAGAGCAATAAATGACAAAATACTTGAGAGCATTACTACTACTCAGGGACGTAATTAGATCCAAATCAGTCCATCCTTTTAGGAGCTATAATGACAGAAATAAACACACTACACTCTTTAAATACTTTCTTTTTTATACAATCTGCCTAAACATTTGTTCCACTCACCTATTTCTAGTATTATATTTAGCATCGCGTGCAAATTGTCATTCACAAATGTCAGAATGTTTCGCCACATAAATTAAATTATAACGCCTTTTTGTCCGTCGCTTTCTTCGCTTGTAATCATTATTTCATTTAAATACTACGCCAAATGAGCGTAATATTTACTCGACACATATTTGTTTTAATATCAACTTTCTAGATTTCCACATTTGAATTATTACTGCACATCTTTCCGACTATAAGGTAATTAGCTTGAGATATTATTAATATTCTCACATTCAACCATATATAGGAAGTATCCCTTTCTACTTTCCCATAAATTATACATCCACCTTTGCAATAACAAACGCGGGTAACGCCGGAGGCAAAGCTTTGGCTTAGGCAAAGCTAGTCTCAAAAAGTAGCCTCAGTTACCTTCTATCATTAGCTATCTCTCAGTGTAAGTCCCGTCAAAATCTGTCTAGCCTTTGCAGAAATTATACGTAATAAACATACAGCACGACAAAAAATTTAAAAATGGATTTTTTGTTTAAGTACCGTATAATACTTTCATAATAATATGCATTTAGCATAGTGGAAATTACAAGAAAGACTATTTAACTTTACCGAGAGAGAGCCACGCTTCGGCATGAATGGGCCGGCTCGACCGGAGTGATACCACGGCCTTACAGAAAACCGGTGTGAAACAGCGCTTACGCTGTGTTTCATCGAGTGAGTGAGGATACCGGAGGCCCATACCCCAATCCAACGCCCCCTATCCCCCTCACCATCCCCTTTCCCCCCAGGCCGCCATAGTGTGGGTCACCATGCTGCATTGTTCTTTTTCGCATTGAGGATGGTGACCACCACTCTTGGATTCTGCTCATGCTTTCCATCAGGCAGGGCAGAGTCATTTTGGCAGCTTAAAGAGACTTGTTGTATAAGTGGATCAAAATTACAAACTGCAAAATATGAGCGTTTGAAAGTCTTTGTGCCTGCCTCTCTGGGGATGTAGACATGATAATAAAATAGCCTACTGAATGCATGCTCGGTGCATTCAGTAGGCTATTAGCGTAAAGATATATACGTATATAGAACGAGCGATTTGTTTAAGTAGACCGTTTAACAAGTTATAACATGACTCATTCACGGCTGTCTGATCTGAAACTACACAAAGCCTATAAAAATAATAAAACTAGGTTTTTTATGTAAATGAAAGAATACTTTCATATTTAGCCAGGTAATCTAAATCCTTGTGTAATCAGGACCCATAATCACATGACCACAAACCTGCCTTCCATCTAAACCATAAAGCTACCACCGATTATAAAATTATTCTGTCAAAATCAATGTGTTACAAGTATTGCCCCATTACAGGCGTAACCATTTACTCCTGTGTAGTTTATTTTTCGTTTAATTATAAAGCATCCATCTGTAGTTTTAAATATAATACGGACAATTTTAAGAGAGTCCAATTCATTGAAGCACGTATCAATATGATTCACATATTACACACGTCACATTTTATTCTTGACTGGAGACAAAACACATGTGTTTTGAAATTCGAATCACCTGTTATCCGCCTTTTATTTCAACTGCTTGGAACATTGTCATTTTAATAAAATAACGGCTAAGTTTGTAAAGAAATGTGGTAGTTTGACATAAGTATTATTATGTAAATACAAGTTCACCGACACTGCTTCGTCAGCGTCTCTTTTCAATCGTGCCCGGCTCCTATTTATCCTATCTTACGCACGCCAGCAAAACTCACATTAAGAAAAACGTGAAAATTGGTTAGATGGTTTCGGAGTTCATCGTGAGACCTAACACTGATGATAATAAAAAACCTGGAAAACAGTATTATATAATTTGACGCCCATATTTTAATTGCTCAAACAAATTTTATAAAAACGAAATCGTGTGTGTATCTTTGATTTTTTTTGGCCGTATGATATATCGTTGTCTGACACAGCCGTAATATTAAATAAAATATCTATACATTTTTTTTTAATGTAGCGCCGTGTTATGTCCTTTATCAGAAAATTTATTATGTCACTATCATTTTCATAACCTTGAATATTGTAAGTAGTAATTAGAGTGTAGGATACTGAGTTAATTGGAAAAAAACTTCTGAAAAATGGAAAAAATTTGAAAAATTTCTGACTGTGCTACTTTGTAATCCGTCTTTAGTCCACATTAAACTAACTTATGATTTTTTTAAGAGTTTAAATATTGTAAAATAAAAATTAGGTTAAAATAACATAGTTTTAAGTCAGATTAGCTATTAGCGGAAAGTCTAAATATTGCAATTGAAGTATTGTGCATAAATCTATATAATAATTAAACCCCTTTGGTTGTAGATAACAAAGTTCGTTGGGTGATTTAAATACTATTTTAGTAGAATTTATTCTACTGAATAAATGAATATTCACTTGAATATAAAAAAGCCTTTATATGTTAAATTTGTTTGTTTGAATACTTAGTATACGCTTGGGTTTAAAAAATTGATAGAATAATATTGTCATTTTTGGCAGTAGAATTGGCAATCAAATGTATTGTTCATAAGTACTAACAATAACAATTTGAGACAATATTGTCAATTACAAAGTATCACATCGACAATAACTACAACAACGAGTCTTAACCGTGTGATTGTTTTCTATGGTACGTTGTATTGTGTGTACTTGAATTTAGTCGATATTAACTTTTGATCTTAGGCGATTATCTTACGATTCATTCCATACATGTTAATGATTTCTATCTCTCGTTTTTAGACGATTTAATTCTTTCATGGGACTCGATTTTTACGACTTAATTTAGTCCATTCGAATAATGCTCTTACTAAATCCTCTTGTTGACCATATCTATTTAATATCTTTTGATGACAGTTTTCGTTTTTCTTCTTTATAGGTCCCAGAACCATGGCTCTATCTGGTATTATATACTGAATAAATTAATTAACAATATCGCGAGGGCTATGGTTTTAATATAGTAGTAATTTCAGTAAATTTTTATGTCTCCTTCATTTACATTTTAATAATTTTATAATAAGTAGAATGCAGTATCAGAAATCGACTAAATATGTTTTTAATAAAGATATCGTAATCTGAAAGGAATTGATATAAAACTATTAAATCATGCAACTGAAGTTCATCAATCAACTATTTTTACTTCATTTCGTGATAAAACAGTAAAGACCCTGTATTAAATAAATAATGAGAATTGAAGGCGTGCACGTTGGCCCTGTACTTTGGTAACTACACTGCTGATAAACATACTATTGTATGTATATAATTATCACAATACATACTAATATTATAAATCCAAAGTAACTCCGTCTTGCAAGCTTTCACGGCTTACATTGATTTTAGTTTTCCTGCTGCGGCTAATTTTTTAAAGGCAACCAAAGTATGAAAAGAACGTAAAAGATCTATGTTGAAAGGAATAGTTGGGTTTCTTGTTATTGAATATTGCGCAAATGAGCAGACGTCCCCAATCCGTATGGCCTTAACCCTCTCCTGAGAAGAGACCCGAGCCCAGCTGTGGGACCTTTCTAGTGACCAGGCGCGGCTTCGCATAAAAGTCTTCAAAACTCTCGGGTTTCTTCTACTATAATATACATATTAAGTTTCCTTTTGGATCAATCAATCTATTGCTGAAACTGGGTAGTTTGAGGGCGAACAAACAGCGGAAGTGACTTAATGTTATGCTATGTAAAGATATGTGAAATTA
Source organism: Hyphantria cunea (assembly GCA_003709505.1). NCBI lineage: Eukaryota > Metazoa > Arthropoda > Insecta > Lepidoptera > Erebidae > Hyphantria > Hyphantria cunea. The sequence goes on from PKRV01002653.1 coordinate 404,415, forward strand.
TTTATTAATCTATTGATTTATTAGTACTAGTAAAACTAAACACACACATACATATCACACATAGACACGTACATACACATGTACTTCAACCGAACACCCACATACATCTTTTATTACAGGATTTTTTTGTGTATATTTTGATATAACTTATTTTTGTAATTTTATTTGAGAGAAGATATTAATAATTTGATTATTATTATTATAAAATGAAGCAGTATAGGTACAAGTAAGACTACCCTCCGTTATTTATCAGTGTAATTGAACCTGTGCCTTGCGTCACTCGATGGATCACAAGCAAATAGAGTGAGACTAGATACTGTCGCAACAGTTGATTTAAATGACGCCCTTTGTCAGCTAATTAGATGGGCTACTATGACCCACTTTTTGGACGTTTTATACCATTTGTTAACCAGGTCAATGACTATTCTCCATGCTGTGATGGTAGATTTTCAGTGGAAAGGGAGTGTTCATGTATGTGAGACAAAACTGGTTCATAGATAGGTGATATATGCTCTTAAATAACTTATATTTTCTGATAATACCTGGGGAATGATGTCTCTTGATTTTTAGGTGTTCACGAGCGACGTTTCTTTCATCCTCATTCGAATACTCAACTAGTCTTTTGCCCTCTATACCATAGCAAAAGTAAAAGGATGTAATTTAAAAAATATTTCTTTTCGTAAGTAAAGCCTAATTTGCCATACAGTAACGTGTATCTTTACTTATACAAAAGGTTTTATCTAATTTTAACATTCGTAGGAAATTAGCATTTATATTAAATTATTATTAAGTAGCAATTGATATTACATAATAATTGTTACATTTTATTATTTATTGTAGATAATCATGTTCGTTATCATTTGCGTTACGAATTCTATTGTCTACAAATGATTACCATTACGTGATTGATTACTTAAATCGATACTCCGAACGGTTACGGACAAATTGTTCAATTCGATTTAGATAGTTGTATCTAATGAAGAAGTCAGTTCTAAGATTATTCGCTATTTTGATTAATCGATAAAATAAATATTGATGTGATGATAAACAGTATTATCTAGGTTTTTTTTGTTGCTACGCCGAATCAAAGACTATTGTTATTTTTGATGGTACGTCGAACCAAAGAGTACTAGGTGATGCTTATCGTAAGTTGCATGATATTATTCCCGTACCATTTTTTAACATCAACTCGCAAGCTGGTGAAGATTGACGCAAATATGTTTTTTATAAGGCTACTTTTTACTAAAGAAAAACCTATCTTCCTACTAAATTTCTCGACCGCTCCTTTTGTATCCAAGCAGTTAGGTTGTGGAATGCCCTACCAATCGCAATTAGACGTGCACATACACCAATTGCATTCAAGAGACTGGTAAAGGAGCATTACCTGGGCGACATCAATACCCTGCTGTTTTATTTTTATTATTTTTTTATTCAACTGGGTCACACTACTACATTTTAGTATGTAATTAACTGTATATTTATCTTATTCCTCGTTTGTATATATTTCGTAGCCCACACTATGTATTACTGTACAGTGTATAAAAACCTTTATTACTATATTATTATTTTTATTCTTCTCATTTTTTTTGGCTTACTTAGTTTTACGCCAGACACTACCCTGTACTTTCTCTTTTTCATATTTTCTCTCCATCCAATGATTGCCTGTAAGAATTTGCCAATTGTAGTATTTTCTCTATTCTTCTCTAGTTTTAAGCTTACCTTGAAAATTGGGATTTCTTAAGTTCTATTTATTCTCTTTATAGTGTTGAATGGCGTCATAAATCTCAATAGATAACTGAATGACAGATACTACCTTACCGTCTATAAATATCAAAATCTGATCTGCCCTACACGTATGTATACAATCAATCACATATTTCTGAACGAAAACAATAGTGACAGTATCGTGACGGTATGCAAATCAATCACATCGTCTATCACAAGCCTGTCAAATTTGACAGTGACGTTTATGAAGCAACTCTTTACTGTTGATGTTCTTGCGTCTGATGTACTGTTGAAATATTGATGCAAAGGTTACCCGCAATCAAATTATTGAATAATATTCGGATAGGTTATTTAAATTTATCGTAAGTAGTTGAGAAATACCTCATGAAATATAAAGCCATCAAGAAAATATCCTTAATTTCAATGCTTTGTGCATTTTTCAATTACTGACTTCAATATTGTAATAACTATAAAAATAACTACTATACTTTGACTACTTTGTGAAAAGTAATTCATTAATATAAGTGATTCTTCTATAATAAACAGACCCACGCTTATTTGCGGTACTAATATCCGTAAACTAAACTAATACAAATTGACTTTGATGCTTAAAATAAATTAAATCAGAAGGTCAGAACAATGACTGTCAATAAACACGTATTTATTTTTTCTTTATTTTTGTAATTCTTTTTTAATAATAAAAAATGACTATGGAATTAGGAAGAGGCCTATGTCCGGCAAGTTGTTGTAAAGGGTTGTTATACTATTCTGCTGATATGTTATGATGATACTTGTCTTCAAAATACTGCGCTCTTGGTTAGTGACGTGGAAAGTTTTAGATGTAAGCTATTTCATAAACTAACTTTACCCATGGCTCTTGACCATTACATTTAAAATCCTTTTTTTTCAAACATGCTTTCATTACTCATAATAAAAAATACTGTAAGCCCATTTGATACCCATATTGTGTGGGTTATTCAGAAATATGTAAGTATTTTGTTTGCGGCGGCCATTTTGAATTAGTAATAATATTGATTGATTATATATAATTGTTATCTAAAGGGACATTCGAATTTAAGCTCAATCGAAAATCGGGAAGTGGTTCAAATTTGACTCGCAAGATTTGGTTACAAACAAACATCGGAACAGGTAAACTAAAAATAAAAGCTCATGAAAACAAGGGGGAAGAAATGGGAGTAAAAACTATAAAATAGGTTCGTATTCGTATTTTATAGTACGTAGTAGCATGGGCATGTTACCTTATCTATCCAAGTACCTATCCATCGTGTTATATTTGCATATGCGTGTATATACCGTGGCACGCGTTGAGTATTCATGTATCGGTATTGGTTTGGACGCCAATTTACTTTCTTTAAGAAATACTTTAAGAATTTGTGTTACTATGCCAATGTGTTGGTATGTGATGTTGTGACAGTTGTTTTTTTAAACGTCCTTGTTTGGAACAAAGGTGGTTGTCGGGTCGGAGAGTTTAACTTTTTTGCTTTAATGTTATATGTGCCAATTGGTATGATTTTTAACATTTTTTTTTAAATTCAAGAGATTTGTTGCCCGAAGTTACTATGTATATTACATATATTTTAAGCTAGACTTAGAGGGTCAAAGTGTCCGGAAGTATCAAATTCTAATTCGTTTCAGATTTGTTAATATATGTATTATTAACTGGCCCGGTTTCGCACGGAATTCTTTAAGATTCTCGGATATTCTCTACTGTATTAGGTATTCATGTATTACAGATATAACCCTTCCTCTAAAATAGTCTTGAATCTATTTATTGCTAAAAACTGCTTTTAAATCCATTAAGGAGTTTATAACATATTGTAAATGTAAAACAAAAACCATATGAAACATCATGAGTCGCAGCTAGTATGTAGTTACAAGAAGTGTTAAGCGGGCCGTATCACTCATCTAAAATAAAAAAAACATAACGTAACTATTCATTTACGTTGTTGAAATTAATCACAAACATGGTTGTATGTATCTACTTCTTGTTTTATTTATTTTCTTGTTACTGTCCAGTCTAGATATATAATACATAAGTAATGTATATACTGTGTGTTAATTGTCATAAAATACGCAAAGCGCCGACATATACCATTTGTGAGATATAAAAGACTTAATGTAATGTTCATTAATAGAATTTTCTTAATATCATATTGTTCATTATGATTCAACATAAATGTTGTTTTATGGAATAGCGGGCAAACGAACTGACGTATCGCCTGATGGTAAGTGATTACCGCCGCCCTTGGACATCCGTAACACCAGAGGCGTCACAATTGCGTTGCCATCTTTTGTGGGATTAGAGAAGGGGTTGGCATATAGGCCCACGGAATCCTCACTCACTCGGTTAAACACAACGCAGGCGCTGTTTCACACTGGTTTACTTTGAGGCCCGTGGTATACTCTGGTCGAGTTGGCCCATTCATGCTGAAGTGTACGGTACTACTACGGTTCCTTTTTTTGGAGTAACTGCAGAGAATCCCGGTGTGGTTCAAATAATATACGAGGAAATAATGGTTCACTACTATTAATATTTATATAGTACTCCACAAAACCTTGCAAAGGAGAGGATATTCCTAGCAGTGGACTGTTAGGGGATGTTGATGATGAAAATTCAAGAAAATAAATATATCTTTTAATGCTTAGATGCCGAGATATAAATAAAGTTAGATTCTAACAGAACAATTCTTAAAACAAAAGGTCTCTAAGGAAAGGTAACGTTTCAAATTAATTTGATCATTAATACAACCGTCATTTTAATGTTTATTGTTAACGGTCAAACGTCATTAATTAAGTATTACCAAAAATAAAAATTAATAATATGACTGAAAATCTCATAAGTATGTTAAACTAACTGAGCCCCGCGGAGTTACCCGCGCTTGTTGTCGTAACCGCAAGCAACGCCTAGGCTAGTTAAAAAAAGGAGCCAAAGTTACTCCTTATATCATCAGCTATCTGCCAGTGAGAGTCCCGTCGAAATCGGTCAATTCGTTCCAGACATTACCCGGAACAAACATACAGATAGACAGAAAGACAGCCAAAAATTTTAAAAAATGTTCATTTGGTATATGTACCGTGTATACATATAGCATTTAGTGAAAAGCGGTTATTTTAATATTACAAACAGACACTTCATTTTTATTTATTTGTATAGACGACAAACTTAAATTAGGAAAAAAACAGTGGTTGAAGTAATGTGTTATTTTCTAAAATATAAATAGCTCATAGCTCGTTGGTCCCTTACTACCTACATAATCTCTCCTCAATCTTTTACCACGTGGCTACGGAATAAGAAAACAAAGTCAACAAAGTTTCACCACCCATATTTATTCCATAAGGGTCGTACGAGCCGACTAAGGGTGCTAACTACACAGTACGATAATACTGCAATGAGAAAGAAAATTTTAAACGAACCCTGTGCCAACTGCTCTGACCATCGAAGTGTATTCGGCCAAAACCTCCTTGCTTAGGACCGGCATATATCGGGAGCTGCCGCGCTATTCATAAACGCAGCAAGTACTACGCCGTTCTCATGATCTTTAATGTGTTTATAAATTGCGCGGCAGAGAGGTGAACTATTATAGGCCGTTGATACGGTGATCATAGCCTACATAATAAAAACCTGAGTCCTACATATGAGGTTTTAGTTCACATTTTTAAGTTTATAGTTGTTCTGTTAAAAATATGAGCCCACAGATAAAAATATTAATATTTACAGTTGCATAACCTCTTTTACAGCATCCTGTTTAGTTGCTAATTATTTCCTATGATGAAATATATAATCTGTGATGGTTTCAGGCGGTACGTAATTATTTAATTATCATTTATGATACCACGCTTTCATTACCTCTAATTGGACGGTTATATAATGGGAAAAGCGACAATTAGGTAATAATAATTGTAATGTAAGAGCGCCGAGTGATAATGTGGGACATGTTGCTGTCCCTCTTCAATCGACTTAAAAATAATCGTTTTTGTTTTCAATTTGGTAGTATGGTTTCTCGTGTGTGTTATTGTAACTCGATATTAATGTGTATAGCTTTCACATGTAAATAAATGACTAAAACTTAGTATGAATTCTTAAAACTTGAAATTGTGCTAAATGGCATGGACTCTCGGAAAACTGGTAATAAGCAATTCTTTCGTTAGTTTTCACAGAGTGAGAGAATTTACTAGAGAATTCCTTCTCGCTAACACTTTATTCACGGCCGTGGGAAGACGCAAGGGGTGGTAATCTACTTATCATTCTTCAGTTGTAAGTGTTCGTAACAAAGTTAGCTACTAACGCTATAAACCACATATTTTTAAGTAGATAGAAAGAGCTTATAGCGGCAAAGAAAGTATTTTTTTAAAAGTAAATCACAAGACTAAACATAAATTAAGGACATGAAAATTGTTGCAAATCGCGCGAATAACAGTGATAGTTTATTTCTGGCAACGATTACACCGTACACCATATAACAAAGTAAATATCCAGTGAAAGCCACTATGTGTATGCCAGTGTAACAAAGTCATCTCATACTTTAAAACCGTCGTGTTTATCAGCAGTGAACGACCGCACATTGTATAAAGATACCAACAATTTCCTCTATGGGACTTATCTGCGACAAATCTGCCCGACTGCGACAATTTTTACGCAATTACGCGGGTGTTGTAAGTGCGCGCGACTATTTAGAGCAGAACTAGTTAAAGTGTATATGGTTATATTATGTTATAGTGATGATAAGCTCGGGTTATTTATATACTTGACGCAATAGTTAAACACTCACCGCCATGCTGCAAAAAAGTTGACTGACGCGACTAAGCTGGTCAATGATGCTCTCCGCTGAGTAAGAGGTCGTTTTTTCGATACCACCCAAACTTGTGGAGTTTCTTCTCCATAGAATTACATTTTGGAACTGCGCAACTAGAGTCATTGATGAATCGATTCGTAAATAACTGAAAAGGGCCTACTTGTAATAAAAGCTTTATGATTTTGTTCATAAACAGTTGTAGTGTCAAACTACAACATGCATGTGTTAAGTACTATTAAATAGGTACGCTTATCAACATTCCGATTACCATACAATACCCCTTTTTTTAAATACAAAAATAACATTATATTTGTCACTAGCGCGTGCTTTATACTTAACTCATCTCTTTTATACTAAGCTCAGTGTTGAAATACACATTCAGAAACTCAAGTTGGAGTGTCACGTCTAGTCTTCGACTCAGGCAAGTATTAAAATTCTGTGCTAGCTCGTTGAAACGATTCTCTGTAAGTCATCAAACTGCATCATACCTTACACTGGGTTTATCCTCAATTCTGATATTGATTAAGTAATCACGTAAACATCAATTCTTTTTTACAAAACGCAATGACAGATCTTTTTAATATAATTATTTATTTTGTAAGTACAAAAGGATTAACTCGGGAATTCCCCGCGTTAGGTTTATGTTTTATTATCTATATTTTAATTATTGAAAATGACTACATATGTACGAGTACGTTGTATAGAAGTTGTCTTGCCAAGTAATACATGGGCAGTAGTTAGTAGTTCGCAAGTTATCTTGAGGATAATAATAGATAATTTTAAACGAACCGCAAGGTTGAAAAAATCGATTATTTAATTACCAAACCTACTTAAAATGAACAAGCCTTACAGTAAACGCAGATGATGTGTAATATTCTGTCATCTCACCTGTCAAGAAATACTATGCCACCATACTTACTTCCATACAAGTTTAAAAAAGTTTATGGGCTCGTAAGTTAAATTTAATACCCTTTCCACAAGACTCCTTCAAAAGATTACAAGAAAACAAAAAGATAGATGTTACTCTCGCTACAATCTAAAGACAATTTAAAAATTTATAATTCTAGGACCTCGGTATATTTTAACCTCTTTGAAATTATACTGGCATTATCAAAATAATAAAACTCAATATTTTTTTGAATAATCACGTCACCTCTAACTATATTTCATTGAATACCCTGTCGTACAAAAAAAAAACCATAAAAAGTGCAGTACAGAATTGAAACGCAGCAAATTGGTCAGTGTCGTTGGCACTTATTCACCAAAGCGACGATGACATCAGACATTCCGAAATCGCCCGTATCTTAAACAAATGCAAATTATTTAACATCCGTTACCAGAAACGAGTCGAAAAACCTCGTCAAGAAGTCGCCATAAACTTGATATCTGAATTAAAACAATAAACAACATCTTTTTTTTTTTTGGATATGGCAAACTGTGCCGATGTCGACAATTCTGCCAATGACATAGGAATGTAAGAGTGTGTTAAAAAAAAACAAAGATAGCAAAGTGAAGAAGGAAGAAGGAAAACTGATTAAAGTTTAATGGAATTACAACGTATGAAAGTCATTAACGCCTGAATGAGTTCTGGCGATGAATAGGTTAAAAGAGAAGAGAAATTAATAGGGGTGGGGATCTTTAAGTTTCTTAAAAAGCCATATAAGTCCAAAGATGGATTGTTTTTCTTGCAATTAAAAAATATGCATTCGCATATTGATGAGTCCCTGACCCGAATTTTACGCAGGAAAATGGGGGAGCAACAGAGACCAATACGAAGCCGACAAATTGTTGAAATAAAAGATTTACACAACTTTTTGTACTTAAAGAACCAGGGTTTTGATGTAACAGATGGCTGAATGACATAAAAATGATTGCCTTTCTTTTTAGAGGAGGTGTTCCACTCTAACTGCCAGGCTGCCAGTAATAAACAACATTCTTTTTCACGCACGTTTTTGACGCCAATTTTGTTACATTTGTTTTTTTTAAATTGTCAGTAATAATATGCTATGGGTTCATTCCAATTAAACCTGTCTGGTCAGTGTGGTATAGCATGCCAAAACCTTTTTTTTGAGGCACAGCACAGCAGTGGACTGTCAAAGACTGCTAATGATTAACCTGCTAACAAATCAATTAGCCGTCAGTTTTACAATTTTGAAAACGTAAAACTCTTGCGTTAATAAAGTTGTTTCTTTAAAGATTCATTTCTTACGATATCTTAGTTGAAAATCTAAGACCTAAAGGCAGGACAGCAATAGACCTACATCCAACGGAACACTGTGTAGTTTTAATTAGTTTGAATCCAACATATAATACCATTCTCGGCTCCGACAAGAATTTATAACCCGTGGGAGTATCAACGCTATAAAAAGAGGTTCAACAACTTTACTTACCTGTTTAATATTCAAGTAACAAGTGTAAAAAATACATTTTCCTTCCTTTGGTGGAATGAAAAGACCTGGTAATAAGTATATAGAGATGTTAATTTAATTATAAGATGTGCTGTTATACTAATAAGTACTGTACATATGCCAATCCAGTTATTTTATATAAAATAGGTAGTAATAAAAATATGTCTTATGCCAGAGAGAATAAGGTTCCATATTCTTTTATGACACTTCAGTTTTTCACCTTCTCATAGCAAAAAGGGAAAGAGAAAGAATACTTTTTTGTTTCACGAAAAATAGTGACATACATTTTTAAAACTCTTTTTACACCTGCTAGGTGTGTTCGTATACTTCTTTTGCACTTTCCCTTATGTAAGTTCAATATTGTACACTATCCTGAACAGCTTAAATTTTGGCATGTGAGATCTCGTAAAACTAATACTAAACAGACTTAATAGGGAGACTGATAAAATTATAATAATTAAAACTGTTACTGAACATTTCCACGAAGCAGTTTTTTTTCATAATTATTTATATTGTTTGTTCTATTGAAAACTATAGCATTGCATAAAGTCATAACTATATTATTTAACCTAAATTGCTAAGGAAATATACATTTTGAATATGGCTTTAATTACGCAAGTACTACAACTAACTAACAGAGGAAAAATAACTTAAAATAACACTCGTAATATTTTTTCTTGTAGACGACATTCTTAGAAACTATTGAGCAACATGGTTGCAGAATAGAAAGTGCGTGAGGACTCTGATTTACGTGATTCGCTTTTATTGTTTGCGAATCGCTACTCGTTATAAGCTGCAACGAATGCCAGATAAATGAGCATTAACATTTATTAGTTGTTATAAAGTTTATCAGTCGATTATCAAGAAGAATGGTAATTCTAGTTATCGGCTAAAGTACGATGAAACGCTTCAAAGAACGAAGGTAATAAATAAATAAATACGAGGTGTGTTCAAAAAGTATCGCGAATTTTGAATTTTCGCGCGTTACGTATATTCGAATTTCGATTTTTTGTGGCGTTATGTTGGTACATATGTCTTTCACTTATGCTGACAAGTTCGGCCATTTTGAATGTTCAGTTAATTGTTGACATCTGCTTTGCTTGCGCATGTTTTGGTTCGTCTTCGATTTTTACCTATTCAAAAAATGGAACAAAGAATTTGTATCAAATTTTGTGTGAAAAATGAAATTAAGCGAGCAGATGCATTCTGAATGTTGACTGTGGCATACGGAGAAGCTATTTTGGACAAAAGCAACGTTTATCGGTGGTACAAAATATTTTCAGAAGGCCGAGAGATGTGAACGACGAAGATCGTGCCGGACGCCCGACCATTTCAACAACAGACGAAAAAATTGATGAAGTGTAGAAAATGGCATTGGCCAATCGTCGAATCACCGTTAGAGAAATTGCCGAGGACCTAGGCATATCGATTGGCTCGTGCCATCCGATTTTCATCGATAATTTGGGCATGAGACGGGTCGCCGCAAAATTCGTACCAAAATTGCTCAATTTCGATCAAAAACAGTTTCGCAAGAACGTTGCTAATGAGATGTTGGAATCTGTCCGCGACTTTTTCCTGTTCCTGTGACTTTTTCTTGTTCTCGAAACTGAAGAGGCCCATAAAAGGACGACGCAACGCCACGATTGACGAGATAAAGCCGGCATCGAAGGAGGAGCTGAACAAGATACAAAAATATGATTTTTTGAAGTGCTTCGAAGATTGAAAAAAAACGTTGGCACAAGTGTATAATATCCACGCAAAATTTCAGGATTTTGCGTGTATGTGCTAAATCAGTCACCTTCCTCTTTTATATTTAAAGAAGATACAGTTATCTACCCTCTACCATCTACAGATTTAGAACTCTCCCAACCAATGTGTGATATTTGATTCTTTTACGACTTATTGTCATATCTTCGTTATTAAACTATTGAATAAATTCAATTAAATAAGAAGCTATAATATATTGTTGTTTCCTCATCGACATTAGCAGTTCAAATATTGTCGTTATTAAATGTCGTTTACGACATAAAATTGATGAACTTTGCGGTATTTCATTGTAAACGTAAAACTACGCTGCATTCGAAAGGTCCGGCTACAATATTTTAATAAGATTTTGAAAAATGTTTGTTGTAGAAATTTTCGTAATATTAGCAACAACAGTTTTAAATAGGTGAGTGCTGGACACCTTAGAAAGTGCAGGTTAGAGGTTTTGGCATTATACACCACCCGGATCTGACGGGTTGGTATACCTAAGGTTTGTGTCCTCTTTTCTTTTCTGTTCAGTGCTGTTGTCTTACGTAGTTTGTGCCGTTTTTCCGGCTCTTAGGACAAAAATAGGGGTAGTGACACTACAAACCGTAGGTGGCCCAAGGTACGTCAAGGGGTTTCCTTTCTAGGGCGCACGTGGTTCCCTGGTTTCTAGTACCCGAGACGGTGTGCGGGTTTAGTTTGTTCGAGTCCTACATGCTACCACGATGTGGTATCCGAGGGGACTTCCGCACAGAAAAAAAGGGTAGTGACATTGTATTCTTAATTTGTCACCCCACAGTAAAAATGTAGAGATAAAACTTTCTAACATACCAGTATATCTTCATTCGTCTTCATCAATGATTATATACTTATTTAACAAGAACTGCTACTGATGACGTCATTATATCATCAGATAAATATATTATCAATAACATAATATATTTCATAAGCGTCATATTTCACAAAAGTAGATATTATTATATCTACCGTCATCTCATTTATATTCATGTGTTTTATCGAAAATATCCCAAAAATACAGCTTCCTTTTGTATATATACAAAGTTCTTTATGCGGCATGAATGGGCCGGCTCGACCGGAGTGATACCACGGCCTCACAGAAAACCGGTGTGATACAGCGCTTGCGCTGTGTTTCACCGAGGGAGTGAGGATACCAGAGGCCCATACAAAAGCCCCTCTTCCCATCCCCATTCTCCTCCCCATCCCCCAAAGGCAGGCAACGCACTTGTGACGCTTCTGGTGTTGCAGATGTCCATGGGCGGCGGTAATCGCTTACTATCAGGCGATACGTCGGCTAGTTTCCCCGTGGTTCCATAAAAAAAAACCCAACACGTCCTTTCTATGGAGAAACTTATATCGAGCTGTGGTAATACTGTCAAATCTTAGGAGTTGAAATAAAGAAACTTGGAAACGTAATAGAAGAAACCTCCCATCACGACCATTTACTGGAGCCTCAGCTCTTTATACCTTCGCAATTAACACACAATAATTATATCTACCTAAGTCCAAAACTAAAAACCAAAATGGCCGACGTATTGACAGTAGATCCTTTTAAGTTTATTTGTAAGTAACTTTGTGTTGGTGAGATCCTTTTTTGTTTTTTCGAGAGACAGTCCCCATAGTCATCTTATCCACATTGTTAACATTGTTTATCATTATTTTCATCGACTCGAAGACTTAAGATCTGAAGACTTTAAACACTTGACATTGGCAGAAAAAGCTGATTAGCTGGTTGCCATTTCATCAAAAGAAGAAGAAGAAAGTAATGGAAGGGACATCACGACCATTTATTGGAACCTTCACGCTTTATACTTTCGTAATTAACACACAATAATTATATCTACCAAGTCGTAAACTAAAAACCAAAATGGCCGACGTATTGACAGTTGATCTTTTAAATTTTATTTGTAAATAACTTTGTAATGACTGCGGTCGTCAACGGAAATATTTTATCTTTTCCTCTTAATATTCCATGCAAATGTACATCATAATAATATGAACTAAAATGAACATAATTTAGTTCAAAATGTAGCTGTACATTACTGTTTTAAAGTCACGCACAGGGCTGTAATTAGGTTTACAGTGATCATCGCGATGACTGACAAATTTGGGCAAGTGATTATACTTAAGCGTGATTTATCTGATGTGAGGTTCATGGTCAAGTTTTTTTGGGTCTTGGTCAATGTAAAATAACAATATCATTATTGAAGAAATACTGTCGGAATAGCGCAGGGGGCATTTTGTTTAGGAATTGATATACTCGTGTGTTGCTTTCGGAGGATAAACCTCGGTATTTTATGATAAAATTCTCTTGGCAGAGTCTGTCTCTTAAGAGGAGTTTATCCTCGATTTTGGGAAGCCTGAAAATTCGTTTAAACTTTGAATTTGGACTTATTTATATATTTACTTAAACTTCTTAAATTAATTTCAAATCTTGTTTGCATACAATATACCCTATACATTTATGTGTGCAATTAAATTTTAAAAATGCATTAAGCGATAAATTGATTTAAGTTGAACTATCAATGAACCGGTTTTTGTGTCCAGTCACAGTTTTTCGAAGGTCGTCTGCTGGAGATCCTTATAAGACCACATATTATACTTATATTTTATTATGTTTGCCTACAGTTGAATTTGTATTTATAGATGATATACAAAATTCTGTTAAACCCTTTGAAACAAATGTGACGCACAAAGGTTGCATATGAGGATAATATTTTATTTTTGATCGTCAAATTAGCAATTCAATGTGAATTCTCTTTTAAATTCATTTCGCATACATTTTAGTCTCCGGAAACCGTTCAAATGCCAGTGAGATTATTATCTTGGTTTCAATAAACACGACGATTCTTTGAATGAGATTAATCAGCGGCTTTAATGCATTCCTGACTGCGTTTTGTATTTAATGTTATATAAATTACATTTAATATCAACCTCAATTCACGGCTGGAAATTATTTTATGAGTATTGTAACATCGTAAATGACCTGCTCTTATGATGTATCATTGGAATTGTTTATGTGCATATATATGATGTTTTGGACTGGATAATTTGTAATACTTTATATACACTATCAAGTGTTTAACAGCTATTAGGTATCACTATGATTTGATAATACAATTACTGCGCTATAAACTTTTTATAAACTTTAATATTGTTTTGGATTTTTTTCGGAAGTATATTTAACGTTATCTAATTAGTTGGACAAGAAAGAATAGAGTTGTAAACTCATGACAGCGATATCATGGTTTTGTTTTTATAGCAGCCACTTACCAAACAAAAGAGATTAAATATATTGTTTCTGCAAAATATGTAGAGAAGATATACTAGTAGTATTAACCAAATATAATAGAAATCTTTTAATATTAGTTGCAAATAGAGAGTAGAACCATAAGCCATAAAACCCCACATATCAAGTGTACAGTTAATTCCCATAATGCTCAAGCCACAGATTATCCGTGACCCGCATTTTGTATTAAAACGTAATTTGCCATCGTGTCGGAAATGGGATGAGATGATTTCCTAGAAGGCATTTAAAACAACTGGCTTAAAACTAGTTTATCAGGGTTTTACCGAAAAATTTTCTACGTCATGTAGTTTACTGAATATATTATCTACTTAGAAAGATGGCTTGATTACTGATATAATAGCATAATATAATTAATTAAACATCTTTGAGACTCTGACTCGATTGAATACCAAAGCCAAACCACCACTCTCCTCCCCTACTCTCAATATTTTAAGGATTAGTACCTAGGTCCATTTGCAGCAGTAGACATTAGACATCAAGCGACATGTCTTTCCGCTACTTGAGCTAATATTTTATATTACTTTGACATTATTGACAAAAAACCAAGCACTTGGTCTGCTATCTAATGTGATATGAACCGTTTCTGTCAATCACACTTACTTTAGTGATACCATTAGTGCGTCGTCATTCTGAATCTTCTTCTTCAAAGATCTCCGACACTTTAAATTCTACAGAAATACCGAATGCCAAACATTACGCCAAATTGGTTAAAGTTTCTATTTGAGTAAAAAAAACAAAATAACGTTTTTTTTATGTACGAACTTAGAGTTAAAGTAGTTATAGTATACTTAATCATAACGTGTCTTTTACCAAAAAAACATATTTAAAATTCAATATTTCCTCTGACTGTGAGCTATTAGAAATCTGAGTTTTAATTGGAAAAACACTTATGAGTACCATCTCCTGGATAACTAAAAAAGTAATAATTTGTCAGTTTTAAATCGTACGCAATACGTCCCTGTATATAAGACCCAAATCGCCGTGGGTGCTCCGGAAATAACACAGGATGCCATACCGTGACGCTTTCAGCTTTGACTCTCCTACGTGGGTGTAGCAATCGTATGCTTTCGTAATAACAACGTGTCGTGACTCCGAGTGGAGACAATATAGGTTGTCTGTGCCTCATTAAACGACAAAACGTTTCTTTTTGGTACAAATATATATGAAATGTCAAGCTCTTACGTCATACCTTAGGGTTATAAATTCACTTAGTTTTAATATGACATTTGGTGATTATGAAAACAAATTAGGTTACCCAATAATAATTACAAAAGATCGTAATCCTTAAAATACCGGCAACGCACTTGTGACACCTCTGGTGTTGCGGGTGTCCGTGGGCGGTGGTAATCGCTTACAATCAGGAGATACGTCTGCTCACTTGCCCAAAATTTAAAATAAAAAACGCAACTATTTCTATCAACATAGTTCTTACTGCTGTGTTCTTTCCATACCTTGGCTGCCTTTAACAAATTAGCCGCAGCGGAAAAAACATACTCATTTTTTGAATCTACTAAACATTTTTGTATTCTTATTTTAAGAAATCATTTTGGTTTACGATAAATTCGTATATGATTATTTTTTTATTAAGATTAATTTACGTATCTATTAGGTATATATAAAAATATTTATATGTCTGAAACCCTAACCATTGGTGGCTTGATTCCTGGACACGACACTATATAGTTTTTTTTTCATATTTTTAGCACTATCAACCCAAGTTATTTAGTCTAACGTGAACTAAGATGTTCTTTACATTAAATCGAAGATTTTAACGATCACATTATTATAATTACTTCTCTAATACTGGTTTTGGCATTTACTTGCTTGAGAAAAGATTTAGATTCTTATGTAACCGTCTTTGTAATTATAGAACAAAAAATGTTGTCTTGTCTGTTACGTAGGTGGTTTTGTTATTAATAGTTATAATCGAATAGAAAATAAATGATCGATATTACATTTCCAAATTGATAATCGTTAAACGCAAAAGTATGGTCAAATCAAACTGCTATGTAAATCTGAGTCTTATTGCCCTAGAAGTCTTAAAGATATTTAAGTTTGTTTCTGGAAAGCCATTTATCATTTTAATTTCATTACTTAAAGGCCATTTTAGTTTGGTAATATCCTCTTAATCGGCGGTAATAATTATTAAGACTTAGTATGCTTTTGTATTACTTATGCTTTGACAGCTAATGGGAAATGTCATTTGTAATCTAAGCCGTTCATTTATTAGTGGCGTGTCATCAATGTCATCTTAATAACTTACTTGCTCTATTCTGTGTGGTATGTGCCAGGTGTAACATAGCAAAGGGTTATTTATATCAGGATCTTTGATGACTGGTTGTGAGACTGACCTCAACTATTTATGATTATAATCCTTTCAGATGAGAGAAAGATAAATAAGGATAAAAACAAGGATAAGGCGGGACTGCCAGGGCTTACCACCACTCTCGGATTGGTAAATAATTGGAGAACTAAGACTGCAATTACTGATTGCGGTAGACATGGTTTAAAACTGGCTTAGATGATGAAATATAGATAAATATCAATAATAAGTTTAAATCACTACCTAAGCAAGTGATTGACGCTTTTCGTGACCAGAATGCCGGCCTTTTGCTCACACAGAGAATTAGTGTTGCCATTTCAAATGGCAATACTATAAGTGTTTTAGGAATGCTACCAGCAGGCGATGATATGAAGGAATTAAAACTTAAATTTAAAATTGAAGTGGGGTACTTAAGGTCCCTTATGTATACAATAATAATGTCGATAATTTTTAAATCGTTCGTATCATGTCTTGTCGGTAGCACGCGTCATGTTGCGATATCTACTTCTAGTGTGAAATAAGGACGTTAAATATTGGCGCCATTTCATTCATCGCGCGACAAACTTCTGATAAACACACAATTTATCTATACTTTTACTTATTGAAATACTTTGTACTTAGTCCCACGTGATGTTTGTATAGTTTTTCGAAATAGTGCAGATACTTTATTAAGGGAGACCCTCTGTTTAATGCGTAGAAAGAGATACAACATCTTTAGAGGTGTCGAGTAATTCTTTCTTTTTTTACCAAATGAGTAAGAATCATTAACAGCCTTCAATAACCCACCGCTGGGCACAAGCCTTAAAAGAGAAGCTTTGGCCTACTATACCACGTTAGCCAGACGGGTAGTGCTCCCTTATTCAACTCTTTAAGACATCCACGGGATGAATCTTCCCTAATACGTCTCTATAAGGACAGTGAATGACGTCATTTGACCCAAAAGCCAAAGCCTAACTTCCTCTGATTCTTTTCAATCACACAATGCAGAAAATTATTTTAATGTTCGACTCCCATGGACGGCGACAGTCTCCTACGATCAGATTCGTTGGCTTATTTGCCGTTTATCATAGGTACCTATATTTTTTTGTTTTAACAATGTACCAAAGTAGGCCTTCGATAGGTACTAATGTCAAAGCTTGAATACAAGATGTTTAACTACCTTCATAATAGACGACCTTGTGTTATCTTGCATTTGTAATGGCGGTACGTCATTGATAACGATGTACGTGTGTATAAGGTGCGGCGTGGAGTGGTACTCGTACTGATATCGTTAAGTTAAAAGACAATAATGAATTCTTCTTTAATGATGGAACAAAAGTAATATAAAAGATGTACAGTGTCTTGCAACACAGTGCAAGGATTTTGTAGGGTCAACTTGCCACTTTCGTTTCGATAGTTTGTTCGATTCTCACATGGAATGTCCAATATTTTGTCTGATTCAAGAACAACAAGATTATGTTTGTAGCCAGTAGGCACATCTATTTAAAAAATAAAGTGTAGAGAGCACGGTCGACGTAGAGGTTTAAGCTATTGCCACGCCGCTTTCTACTATGCCAAGGGCCCTAGGTTTAGATCCCACGTGGGACAACACTTTGTGTGATTCGCAAATTGTTGTTTGG
This sequence comes from Hyphantria cunea, assembly GCA_003709505.1. NCBI lineage: Eukaryota > Metazoa > Arthropoda > Insecta > Lepidoptera > Erebidae > Hyphantria > Hyphantria cunea. Next base: position 422,381 of record PKRV01002653.1, read on the forward strand.
TATAGGTATTCCCCGCAACACAGGATTACTATTAATGCGGGAGTTATCTTAAAAAAAAAGAAGATAAAAAGATATATGACCCGAGGAGATTTATGTTGTAGTTTCCATAGACAAGGCTTTTTCATGACTCATTTAGTCATTATTTCAATAACTTAATTAACTTTAAAAACAATACCAACTTCAATGCTATCATAAAATATAAACTACCTTTATAAAAACTGTTATATCCTACTGTACTATTTACTCAAAAAATGAGATCAAACAGTGAGTGTATGTATCAAAATAAAAAAAACAAACCGATTCTTAAATTACGAATTTCAGAGGTAATAAAAACTGCAACCGAATTAGGAACCTCTTCTTTCTCTTGAAGTCCGTCAAAATACGGATACTTACAACTTTGGAATAACTAGAATTTAAATCATCCACTACATACTGTTTTTCAATCACTTGAAATAGTAACAGATGTGTCGCAAGATGATAGTCGTACTTGTGCATATCAAAGAAGACAAAGAAAGAATCTTCATATCAGTTCTTTGACACAGTCCGAGAATAACTTGTACCTACTTGTATATTACGGTCTTAGGTTTCACATCTTTTGTGTCCTTGTTTAAAACTAGTACAATAAACAAGGGCATACGAATAAAAATAATACCTTTTGTTCGTACCGTATTAATAGAATGACAATTTTCTGTTAGGTTAAAAGACCCTTTAGGTCTTGTTTTATCATCATCAACAATTGTATTTTTTAGTCAACTGCTGGACATAGTTCTTAGAAAAGAGAAACTATACCACCCCTTCCGGACCAGTTAGTGTAATTTGTAATTTGATAGTATGAGTTCTTTTTTTATCAACAACAGATCGTCAGAATAGGCTAAGACCTCATTCATTTTTCTTTCATCGAATCTTATGATCAGTATCAGATGATTCGTGAACCTTTTCAATAAACACAAGAGATAAATTAATCCCTTTTGGTAAGGTTAAGGGCATTCATCTGATTATTATCAGCAGACCTGTTACCGCAGTGCAGGCACTGCCTAATTAAGGTTCAGACAGCCGTGTATGGGATACGTTTATGTATATAATATAATTACGTTTTGTATACTCCAGAGCCTTCCTCTCGCTTAAAAGATTCAAAGTAGTAAGGTATTCGCAAGTGCAACAGCAGAATGTGCCGCATACATCTCCTTGATCCTTGCTTGAACTTTAGGGGTGACTGGACAATAACCTTGTATTATAATTTTGCTTAAAGTACATTTTATCTTTGTCTAAGGCGCAATGCGATAGGATTAACTACAGATTCAAGTTATCTCTGTTAAAAGAATGACGCAAGCGCAATATGATCTTTGATAAAAGATGTTTTAACTGCTTTGCTACAAAATCAGAATAGTCCTGGACAGTTGTACTTATTTGTTGTATAATATGGCTATTTGTACCTATACTGAATTCGTCCATTCTTAAATAGGCATTAGCATTACAGTTAATATGCGCGAATTATAGTTTACGGATTTTAATGACGGAAAAATAAGTCGCTGCAAACTACAACACACTACAAAGAGGGCGCTGTTTCTTCCTTCCCTTCTCATATAAAAATCAATCAGTTTTATGCATTAAACATTAATTCCTTTCTGTAGTTCTCATTATAAAATATAGCCTTTTATAGCGAATATAAAAAAGTACATTTTGTGATAATAAAGTTAGTAAATACAAAATAAGCTCACTTCAACACAATATAAAATCATTTAAGAATATTTTTTTACGCATAAATCGTGGGAACTTGTGTACTTTATGTAGAAACATACATTGTAGGATGTATTTGTAATAAACCAAAGCTTATTTATTTACAAAATGCGGACCAATTATTTGTTTTAATTAAATACTATTTCAGCGCTACATAAAAGTTCAAAAATGCGTGGAGTGTCGCAAAGAAGCATTGTGTTTCGTTTTGAAACACTTGACGAATGCTGTATTTCGTCAACACGGGTATAATTCCTATCTCACATTGTTTACCTAGATAATATGGTCACTGAATCGTTCTCATTGTTATAATATTAATCATTGTGTGGATAGATTACTTTAGAAATCGTTTTGGTACTTTATATTTAACAATAGTTTTATACAAAGCTGCAGTTTTGTACGTGAAGCGGAAATAAGCTGGTTTGTTTAATGAGTCATTTTTTTCATAGCCTTGCTTCGTGTTCAGGTTGTGGATTTTTGGATCATCCGATGGCGATGATCTAAACCTTCGTAGTAGACTTAAAGTTGGTTCTAAACAAATTTGGAGAAAAGGGCACGGAAAAAATTAATCTTTTTCTTATTTCTTGGTACTAAACAAGGTCGGAAGAATAACTTCATGTTCTACTGTAGTATCCCCTGACACCTCACGCATGAATGTCTATCTCAATCATAATATTGTTTGCCTTAGTTGGGAATCAAACCACCGACCTCTAACTTAGCAGTTAGAATCACCAACCGCTAAGCCGCTATATTTATCCTTCTTTAACATTTAATCTCGTAATAATATTTTAATAAGTAATGAATTATTTAAAAAAGACCCGTCTGCGTATAGTTTTTTTAATTTATTTTTTATTTGTTTTTTTTGTGTACCCATTGTCACTCTCACGACTAAGAAGAATCTATTGACACAACTCAGATAAAAATACGACAAGCCGTGTATGCTCTAGGGCATGCCAAATAAATATACATACACGTCATACACTCGGAAACATAATCCTCCTTCTTTCGCAATAAAAACACAGGATTTAAACTAATTTAATCTTTGTTTCAATATCAAAGTTGTTAAGTAGCCAAAAATTTAAGACTGAGTTACGTACTTAAGTTTCAATCCATTCTTAAACTAAATACAAAATTTCCTAAATAAACTGATGATAGCATGCAACAAATTATTCAAACTTTACAAGACACAGACGATTAAAGACTATTATTGAATAAACAGTCAGACATTTGAATCTATAATAGAGGATGTTCTTAAGTTTTATGAGTTGGAACTACAATACTTTGCCATTGTATTTTATATTTTATAAACACGCTGATAGGTATTATAAATGATTAAGTTAATAAATCATTTAATACATTTCCACACAACAATCGTACTGGAAAATGGTTTTCCGATATTAATTCTAAGAAATAGTCTGGCTTGAAATTGTTACTGGTCATATTATTGTCTCGTTTTAACTACCTTGAAATTGCATGATTATTGGGTAATAGACCAAAATTTATATATGTATATGTCGTTATTTATATCTTTTATCAGCTCATTGCTAGACACTGGCCTCTGCTTACAAAGGTTTGACCACGTTGACCAGACGGGGCCTACGGTCCTACTTAATTTGCCTCCTCAGTCGGCTCTTGCGATGAATTATAATAATATGTGAATAAAGGTGGTGACTCTTCGTATTTTGTGTGTGTGATAACAAAAAGACACACACACACACACACACAAGTTTCAGAATTATCGTAGGAGAGCCACAGGAGAGCTTTGGCATGAATGGGCCAAAAAAAACCGGTGTGATATAGCACTTGCCCTGTGTTTTACCGAGTGAGTGAGGATATCGGAGGCCCATACCCCAACCCCTCTCCCCATCTCCCAAAGCCCGGTAACAGACTTGAGACGCCTCTGGTGTTGCGGTTGTCCATGCTTAGTATCAGGCGATACGTGAAAATGAGTTTATAAGAGTTTACGTATTAGTTACGTATTAGTACGTATTATAATCACTAATGTGTGTGGTTATGAGTAAAGATTGAATAGTGCAATTTCAAACTCCAATTTAACCTTTCCTTGTCTATTGCGCAGGAGGCCCCCGAGGTTCGCATGGCACTCCCGATGGCTGCGCGGGCGCCGGACCCGTCCGCGCTCGCCGCTTACTGGGCCGAGTACGAGGACCTGTGCCGCCAGATCAGCTCTGCCAATGATGAGGATGATAACCATTATGAAGGTAAGTTGACATACGAGTATATAATAAGTATTTAGTACCTCATCATCATGAACATTCTAAAATACTCCATTGTTGGATATGGACCTCTTCTAAAAAGGATTTGGCCTACTATTAATATACTTTAGTACCTAATTAATGTAACTAAATTTATTTTTAGCATTTAATTTTCTAAACAATCAATTCTATGAGACGAAGAATGTTTCAATTCAACTTACCAATAGTAATGCTTCGCTTAAAATATATACAAAGATTCATTCATTACGCAATACTACAATTGCGAAAAGAACCTTCTTTCTGAACTCATTTGGGTTTCTACAGATATACATGTTGTTTGACAGCCTATGTGGCGCAGTGGTAGCGTATGCGACTACTGAGTTTGAGGTCTCGGCTTCGATGCCTGGGTCGGACCAAAAGTTTGTATGTTCTGCAGATATTTGTTTCGGAGTTTGGGTATTTTCTATGTATAATATTTAGGTGTTTAAAAAAATTGGCAGTTCTAAGAACTACCGATAAAAGTGAAAATTTATTACATAGAATGTTATTCTTAAAACTGAATTTGCAAAATTAGAAATTACATAATGTTTGAATTAAAATTATCAACATCATACATTAGCATGTCGGGATCGCGAACCCGTGAATTTTCCCATACAAAAAGTGCTCAACGCGGCAAAAGAAGTTTAGTGATGTCAGCATATCGGTGACGCGAACTCATAAAATTTCCCCTTACCAAAAATTGATTTTTTATTCTCCTGAAAAAAAAGTATGTATGTAATTATATCAGTTATATAGTACCGATAACACAAGCTCTGTTTAGCTTGGGACTAGATGGCGTTGTGTGTTAGATGTCCGAAATAGACTTAAAAATATACACTTTTTTACAGACCATGTATTGATATTTACTTACAAGGTCAAAGCGTGGAAATTAATTTGTGTCGGTCTGTTACTTAGATAAGAACTACTATGATTGAATTTAAACGCAGTCTCGTGATAGAAATTGAATAGAACTTATTTCTTTTGTTGTTATTTGAGAGAAATTTAAATAAGACTTATAGTGGATAAGAAAATGATTTACTAAGGATATAGCGCATGACGGGCTACTTCGTTCTGTGCTCTTAATAGGTGAATTTACCTACATATGCGTTATAGATTAGAAAAACTTCCTTAGTAAATTATCTTTTGATAGTAAAACTTCCTTAGTAAATTATCTTTTCATAGTAAAACTTTCTGAGTAAATTATCTTTTGATAGTAAAACTTCCTTAGTAAATTATCTTTTCATAGTAAAACTTTCTTAGTAAATTATCTTTTGATAGTAAATCAGATTTAATAGTGAAATAATGGACCCTATATGGGGTTCCTGTAGATTAATTAGTAAATTAAATTAGTTTTATGAATACCTATATGTAGTAAAAATAGTCATAACATGATCTTAAATGTCTTATACTTATAATAGACAGATGTTAACGTTACTTATAGTTTAGGTTATACAACAATTTATTAATTAGTATTGGATTGTTAATATTACTCATGTGAGAACTAATTTCTGTGGGTGTATGTGTGCGCATGTGTGTGTGTGTGTGTGTATATATGTATATGTGTAAGCATATATATTTGATGGTGACCACATGGATACCTTTACAATCTTGGGTATAGTTAAGATACTGATATATATTTACATGAAATTATATAAAAAAAATAGCAATAATAACGTAGGATAAGAATGATACTAATATATGCAGCATTGTAAATTTACAGGAAATAAAAAAGCTTTTTATTTTATTTATTTATAATGGACCCTATCTGTCATCAAAATAACGTTTCTAACGTATCTAAGTTCTGACTGTGGGAATCGTTAAATTAGTTCCAAAAATATCCCAAACTTGAGTTTCTTGCATCAATAGCAACCAACTCAAGTTTGGTAGAACAAAACAGTGTCAATAGAATTAATTAATTAATTCTTCTCTGGATGTGTGAGTTGTTAATATACAAAACTACTAACAACTAAACGTTTCTTACAATAAATTATTGAAACTAAAAATATTGTATAATTTTATTTCTTTATAAACTTCATGCGCTAAGTTTTTACTTGGTGCGTATTATAACATAAAATATTACTGTGGTTAAGTGCGAATATGTGGGTCGAGACACCGAGCTGCGAGTGATAGCTCACATACAAGCTGTTCCTGTCCTGAGGTGTGTACAGATTAACTGATTTTATACTACCTTGGTCGCGCAGTGGTAGCGTATACGACTGCTGTTCTCGAGGTCTCGGTTCGATTCCCGGGTTGGACCAAATTTTTTTATTATCTGCTATTTGTTTTTATTGGAGTTTGGGTGTTTTCTTTGTATAACATGTATGTATTTACAAAAAGAAAGTATTTATTTATTTATATCAGTTGTCTAGTACCCATAATAAAAGTTCTGCATAGTTTGGGACTAGATGAGAATGAGAATTTTTATTTTCAGACGAAAATAAAAATTCTTATCGAAATATATCTGTGCCTGAAGTAATAAAATATTGACCAACTTTTATATAAATAGTGCTACAGTGTGTCCTTTAAATCTAAATCTAGAGCACTCAAATCACTTGTTATCAACCATAATCAGTCAATGATACTGTATATATTGAAATAAATAATAATAGGAAATAGGACGCATCGTTTGATTCGAAAGATACATGTGCGCAAAAAAAAAAGAAAAGGATTGTCTCTGGTGATTTTGTGCCCGAGTCCTAGGTGCGTATTGCACGGGACGGACATGCGAGTATTAGACGTCTTTCAAAGGTTCTGCAGTATCTAAATATTAATACAAAAACTTTGTATCCCTTTTTTACAAAAAACGCGAATAGAGGAGTTTGAAATTTGGAAAAGTTAAAGTTTATATAAAAGCTAAAACAAAATGACCCAAAAATAATAAAATAAATCAATTATGGTCGAATTTCAGCAGCTGGGTGACGTCTAGTTCTAATGGATAATTACATGTCTTAGGAGTTTAGAAGAACGATGTTAGCATTATTCTTCTTAACTTTGTTTTTATAAGGTTTACCATCCTCTTCTCTCCTTCATATCAAGGTTATTACAGCCCGTAAGCGTTTATCACCTTTACTGAATAAAACAAATACGATTTATGCAATATCTAAGTCTTGATAGTAAATAATAACATTACGTAATGACAACATAAATATTTCATCACTTATCTTTGAATAGCTCTTCTTTGAACAAATATTAATTTACCCTGTGATATAATTGCATCAGAAAATAACTTTTATATTGATTTATATCGTTACGCGTCAATATTATCTTTGTTGTTTGTTATTTCTCGATTCAGTCGAAAACGGGTTCATGGCTTTTGTCAAGACGAACCAGGAACGTCAACAGACATCAACTAATCGGTTTAGTCGATTGTGCCCTCAAGCCAATTTGACATTATACAAACGTTAACGATAAAAGAGAACTAAAAAATGCGTGGGAATTATGTCTCTCAAAGTCTCGTGGTCAAAACCAAATATTTACAATAATACAAGAAAATAGATGAGTTAGCGATTGTAGAAACACTGTTATATTTATTTCATTCAAGATGCCACTATTTGACAATGAACTCGGGCCAGCTCTATGAGCTCTAGTCTCGTTGTATAATTAACGAGCAACACCCAATAGACCCCAAGGTCACCTTAAGCTCATACTCTTAATGGACTCATAGCGCGTTAATTATATTTACAATTAAACTCGGGATGCAAGATGAAGACTGAGGTCACTGTTTGTTTTAGAATTTTTGTCTTTACACAATACTACTGAGCTGCTAATAATACTGATAAATTCCTTAGTTAAATAAATATTTGAAACAACTACAGATATTATAGGTTTTAACTAAAAATTAAGTATTTTTTACATACTACAGTTTATCGTAAGTAATTCGCACGCGTTTTGTATATCGGTCTGCTTTGAATGTTGACGCAACCGTTAAGATGGAGATGCTAAAAGGCTGTTCCAATAACTTACAACACAGCTCAACATGCTTTGGAGTGAGATTTACTTGTAGTTTCCTTAAAGAGTAAAGTTCTTGATAAGGTTATCAGACTAAGTACTAAATTACCAACACAGTTAACAGAATATTTAATAGCGAACGACTGATAGTCATTTGAGCAAAGCAATCTTGAATGGATTCTAATCAAATCGGTAAACGGAATGACATCTTTTTCTGGTTGGAGATGTGCTACCTTCCGTTTATCGATTACGGCAGATCGCAATATGAAGAGTGTCCATACGAACTAACTATTAACTTCTAATACCTGGAAAAGGATGACAATTTCGCCTATCAACAAATATATCTATTTCTTTTAATATGTACATTAACAAGTAACGTATTATTAAAAAAAAACCCCGACTGCGTCAATTTATGCCATTTTGATTAAATTCATAGAGGACAGAAAAGAAACTATTTTTTTAATTTTTTTTTAGGAGGTCTATTATTGTTCTTGCGAAAGACGGTCCCCATTTCATGTCATCCACATTTTTTATATTTTTTATCATTAATTCTATCACGACAAAGACTTGAAGACTCGAAGACTTAGAATTCAAGACTTGAAATACTTGACATTGGCAGAAATAGCTGATCCGGCTGATTGCCATATCGTTAAAAGAAGAAATATTTATTCTATAATTTTGATTTGCCTAATGTCACTCTCACAACGACAAGCCGTTTAGGCTCTAGGGCGTGTCAAAGAAATAAAAACACATACTCACTCGCAAAACATAACCCTCCTCCCTTCGCAATTGGTTAAAAAACCAAAAACTTTCGAAAAAAGATTATAAATGAAGTTATTACTTACTAGGACTAGGCAGTTATATTCGTAAACTATGAAATCCTACACCGCGCGTGGGACATGTACTTGATCGGTTTTCAATACTATGTAAAGTTTGTTCCTACAACTAATAAAACTATAATAATATTTTTGGAGTACACCATGCTAAAATGGTTTAAGTAAAATGAAATGAACATGATTGTTTTATATTTTGAACCATAAGTAGTGTTAGGTGAACTTTGCCTGTCACACACGCTATGAACTAACCTATGATTTTAGCACTTCTTACTGTTGAACAATACATGTATTGTAAACATATGAATGGAGGAATTACCATTCCTTGCACAGGTCTGCAAAGGCCGTACTTGAGTTATGACATGCCAAGGCCTTTTCTTTTATATAGATAGCTATGCCTACATAGGAACAAACTTTACATAGTATTGGAAAGCGATCAAGTACATGTCTTGCCACGCGCGGTGTAGGATTTCATAGTTTACGAATATAACTGCCTAGTCCTAGTAAGTAATAACTTCATTTATAATCTTTTTTCGAAAGTTTTTGGTTTTTTACCCAATTGCGAAGGAAGGAGGGTTATGTTTTGCGAGTGTATGATGTATATTTCTTCGACATGCCTTAGAGCCTAAATGGCTTGTCGTATTATTATGTGAATGGTATCAATAAATTCGTCTTAGTCGTAGAGTAACACTGGGGACATCAAAATTAAAAAATAAACAAAATTTGGAAGTGAAAAGTTTGAATTATTCCATTATTTTGAAGGAGGAATATTTTCTATACTTACTCACTTCTACTACACACTAATGAGACTCAATTTATATTAAACTACATGTTTTTAAAATCGTTTAATGCACAAGTAAATTTGCTATAAGTCGTAATGTGGCATGGCGTCATTGAAATCCATGAAATTTACGTATCCCCATAAACGTTTTAATTAAAGTAATCTATGTCTTCTGTTAAAAAGATATTCTACGTCAAACGTTGAAGACCTTCACACATTTCGCAATCACAATATATTGTGGAATGTGGACAATCGTCCTAATGTAAACAGAACTCGTTCAACAAACCATTGCCCAAGCCAAGTTCGCTAAGTAAACGTTACATACACTTTACATACTCAGTAAATGTACACTTACATTTGACTTGTTACTATAAAAGCGATTTTGAGTTTGTTTTTCATAATTTCATGTCTAAATTACTGAACGCATCTTCGTTGAACTTTCTTACACTGTTCTATATATAGTTTTGTCTTATTTCCTAAATTTTTTAATTTCTTTTTGCTGCACAGCTAATTTATCTGATGATTTTCTTTACTCAGACTTCTATCGAAGTGTTCTTTGAAACTTCAAGCTACCTAACAATAACCTAAATTCGTAAAGAAGACCATTCAAAAGCTTTTTTTTATGTATGAGCCTACCAAAGAAGAAATTCTGTTCTGCCTGATGGAAAGCAGAAGCTAAATCCATGAGTGGTGGTTACCATACTCGCTGCGAATGCATACAACGCATCAATGCAGCTTGGTGATCCACACTAATGCGGTCTATTGAGATGTTTCTGGACTGGCATTGGACCTCTGGTCTCGCACTCTTCAATGAAACTCGACAGCGCTAATGCTGTCATTTTATGCTGGTCTTCTATGCGATATTATGTAGTATACTAGTAAAATAATATATCGTGTCTCTCGTTTTGATTCACCTATTTTTTTTTCAGGAGATCACGACGTCTACTAAATTTACATAAATATTTTTTTCTACAGGCAACCATTGTCAATCAAGAAATCTTGAACTAAACTGTCGAAAGTTATATCTGACCTCTATAAACTGTCACGTTCAGTCTACGTGAGACATTGCCTTGATTCCTAAGTTCATGCAATAAACCTTACAAATTAAAAAAAAATACTAATTAATCAAATTTCGAATGAATAATTGCATAAAGAATGCATAACGACAACTACATAACAAACAAACACAATATTACAACACTGCTGCGTAATTAATCGTGTCTCAATATTTATGTCACAGATAAAATAACAAACATGTTGTTTTTCTTGGAATTCAACGACGCAATTTAAAAAAAGTTCGGTAAGGCAAAAGAAGGAATTATGGTTTCTTCAGCATTATCGAGTGTTTTAAACGAAAAACGCTGGTTTAGTAGTATCGTCGTTGACATGAACAGTTTTAATTATCTACTGTTGGATTCCTTCTCGATGTAGAAAGATGATTTAATCCTACCCATATCACATCCGACAAACGGGTTGGTATATCGTGTATTTCGTGTTTTATTCCTTTTTGCAGTGTAGTGCTTTGTCCTGCATAGTTTGGCTCTCATAGTCGACTCTTACCACACTTCCTAGGGAATGAATAGGGTGGTAAAACTTTTTTTAATCTGGTGTCATACATATCTATCTATGTGTAGTTATTTACTTTTCACAGCCGTTTCTGTTACGTTTCATGTTGTTATTTATAACATTTTCTGATCTTGAAACTAAATATTATTATGCATTCTCACGAGTTCCTTTCTGACATTAGCCTGTATGAAAACGCGGAACGTACTTGCCGTTCCTAGTTCAGACCACGGCCGTAATTATAAAAAAAAGTTACTAATTGTTATTGTTTTACTATTTATATTAGTGTATTGCATCCGGTTCTAATAAAATGTAAAATTAATGTATTTTTTTTATTATATCTAAACATATGATAAACTAATAAAAATGTTTTTTTTAGTAAACAGACGCTGTTGTTTTTTCAGTGTTTTTAATGTAATTTTATGAATTTAATTTAATTATTCTGTTTTTACCCGTCTGCGAAACAAGGAGGGTTATGTTTTTCGAGTCTATGTATATATATATTTCTTTGGCACGTCCTAGAGCCTAAATGGCTTGTCGTATTTTTATGTTAATGGTGTCAATAGATTCGTCTTAGTCGTGAGACTGGGTATATCAAAATTTAAAACATCAAAGTTAATGATTTTTGGCGCCAAAAAGTAATCACAAAAAAAAGGTTTGAAAATACATCGAGTGTGGTGTCAAAATAAATACGACATACGATACGAATATATATATAACTTATATGATTTATTTAAAAACACTGAATGCAATAAAGACGCAGTCGGTTTTTTTCTTTTTTAATAATTTAACTTGTTATTTAGTACTCGTTGTCATAGCGGCAACATAAATACATCAACTGTGAAAATTACAACAGATTGTCTAACTATCACTGTTCATGAGTCCGTTTTACCCTTTGGGTACGGAACCCCTCAAAATGAATTCAATCAAATAGGTACAACAAAAACCGCGGGGTCCAGCCAGTGCTATATGAAATATACAAGGTCCATCGTATTGAGCTTAGTAAAAACGGTACCAAAATTCATATAAATACTTTTTCTTTTACAATTGTTATATAAAAGAAAAAGTGTACATAATTTTGTGATACGAGGAACGATAACATAAATTATAATAGTAATGGGAAAAGTTATGAATTTCAAACCAGTTTTTTTTACTTATTATTTTTTTCGAATCATGTTATTTAATACATTTTATAACAGAAAGAATTGTTTTGTGAATAATAATTACTTTTATTTAAAACTAGCTGAACCCCGCGGTGTTACCCGCGTGAAAAGCGCGGATGAAGCTAGTCCTAAAAATGTAGCTTTAGTTACTCTTTATATCATCAGCTACCGATCAGTGAAAGTCCCGTTAAAATAGATCAGAACAAACAGACAGACAGACAAAAAATTAGAAAATGTTATTTGGGTTTTATGTACCGTGTAAACATATATATGCATTTAGTAAGAAGTGGTTATTTAAATATTACAAACAGACACTCCAATTTTATTTAATTGTTTAAATAAATGTATGTAAATACATATGAAAGTGGATAAATGAAAAAAGAGTGTCTAGATTTTTATAATACTATTTGATTTATAATATGACGTAGGTATGTTTAAATATTAAATTATTCTATCTGCAATACTTCCTAGTTCAGTACTTAGGAGCTACAGTTTATTAACAAACATGCTAACATATGAAAGAATACAACCATCCAGTATAAATAATATTTGAAGTTTTTAAATCTCTTAAGCTTACGCCATCATGAAATAACAGTTAAATACAGTATGTTAGCAAGTCATTTTAAGTTGACCCGTGGGGCCAATGAACCAATAAAACGTTGGGAGCCTCGCCTTCCAAGAAGCACGAACAATCAGTGCCAACCACATCTTCGAAGCCAAGGGGTCAATCGAATGCCTATTGCTATTTCAGCTGTAAAACTATTCAAACCGTTATATTAATATTCGTTCAAAGCAATCTCAAGGAAATTATTTAAGAACGCAGTTAATGTAATGTACATTTAAAAAGCGATAATTGTATGGTGTATATGCACATTTAATTGTATAAATGTATCATGTTAATTTCATTAAAAAATATAAGTTTTCTGACACTTTTGACGACCTCCTAGTAACATGTCGGACTCGAACTGACTAAAACCGCACGCCGTCCCGGGCACTAGAAGTCGGGGGACCTGGTGCACCGTACAGAGGAAATCCCTGGAACCCCGAGGTATCTCGGGGCACCTACGTTTGTACATAGTCCCCTCCTGTGTGGAAACCCCGATGTTCCCGTTACTGTCCTCCAGGTCGCACAAGCTCCGCAGCATCCACCTGTGCCTGCTTTACTCCCAGGCCTGCGCTTATGGAGGACGGAGCTAGTACATTTCCTGCGCCTTTTTTTTTTACGCGTGGAAACCCCCTCGGGCCTTCACCCCACCGGGGTTTGCGGCGGGGCGGTGTGTCGGAATCGAACCGACTAAAACCACACGGTGTGCCACTCTGCGCTTGAGACGGGAGAGATCCGGGAACCGCTTTCTTACGCCATCCGGACCCCTCCCAGGCATTTCCTGCGCCTGGCCCAAACTAGACAATAGCAGTAAATACGCACTTAATATACATATTTATTATATTAAATTTAACAAATATGTATTAGACTCACAAAAATAAAATGAACACAAACATCATTTCACAAATATGTCTAGAAAGGGGGTCGATCTAAAGACCCCTGACTCAGCAATCATCTCTACCTAACCGCTAAACTAGACCAACATTCAGTTTTTCAAGGAGTCTCCTCAGATGAACATCAATTATTAGACACTTTTGTTGGTCTGACACCTCATTCAAGTAATTTTCATCAAGGTAATGACTTTAAAATAGAACTTTGATAATAGTCAATAATAAAAACCCAAAAGAGGCTAGATGATGGCCATTTCTCCATAAATTTTCAGATTTCGCTTGGATATTGACGATTTCTGAACGAACGATTACTACGGATTTCACAGCAGAACTTGCCCGCCTACACGTTGTTAAACAGTAAAATATACTTGGATGTAAATTGTCTATGGCTAGACTCACAACTGTCATTTTGTTTTGAGCATTAACCAGCCCGGTAGTGATGTCAGTTCTATTGAAAGGGTAATGGTCTAAGAGCATGTGAAGATCGCCTTACAACAACTATAACCAGATCAAACCTATTTTTTGTTAAATTGTATTAATTAATGAACACATCTTAGCTATCGCAAAACTGTCAAAACCATTTTTTTTATTATTTTTAACGATTTTTTTTTCAGGCAAGCCTTATACCGTTAGATTACTCATCAAATGACCTTTTAATAAAGGTCATCTTATGAGCTACCAATTTCGATTAGGTAAAAAAATAATTATTTAATTTTGAAAATAGTCATGACAGTTTTGCGATAGCATAGATAATAACAATTTAACAAAAAATAGGTTTGATCTGGTTATAGTTGGTGTAAGTTGATCTTCACCGGCTCTTGTACTATAAATAATGAAAAAAATACTTTCTAACTTGTATAAAGTTAGTAAGTAGACCTTTAAACACTTCGATTACTCACAAAAATATTAATTATAATATACCTATTACTTTTCATTTAGGCGTTTTAGGGTATTAGGCATTTTTAGCTATATTTTGGCATTTTAGGGACCATCCTCACCTGAAGGAACATTGGGATTCTCATGGGACAAGGTCATTTAAAAGCCGTAGATGGCTCGAAATACATCGAAGGTCTAGGAATTTTCCTTCTAAGGCGGTTTTTAGTCGATTCGAGTTCCACACAAATACCGGTAGGTAAAAAAAGAGGACTTTACAAAATATAAGTGACAAGATCTCGAGTAACTGAAATAAGTAAGCAACACTATGATATTTATTCTAATAGCCGAACTTATTTTTAAAATATTAAAATTATATTCCGCAAGCAAGAAAACATCCTGTTACATAATTCAAAAATGTAATTACTTTTGTCTGTTCCGTCAGTATGCTAATGAAGTTGCAGTACGCAAGTAAATTAAATCAATAGTGAAATCAACAATCTCACAAATAGATAGAATCGATTAATCGATTGCAAGAAAGCAATCCACATTACACACCCGGTGTTTTGTATAGGAACTTTTGTACGTCAACTTTGGGCCCGCATTCCGTCAAACAACTGGTTTTGTCGAGAAAACCGGACGTTTCAAAGAAAACATTGGCTTCGCAATTTCTTAAGTTGCAAGAGTAACCTTTCTTTTAAGTTGTATTTCTCGCCACACCTGTGAAATTGCAGAACAGTTTAGAAGCTGTCAATTGAAACAGGTACTTGATGGGATGGGCCGTCAGCTGTGTACTCAACTGAGATAGACAACTTGAAGTGGACCAGTCGTAGAGATTTGACATTCACAATGTTACGACATAGGTTTAAAACAGTTAGAACTGGCAACTGTGGTCCGTTATAAGATGTCGTAAACGCCATCTAAAATATAACGATACTTTTATAGGGCAAAGTTACCCACAGGTATCTGAATATCTTAAGTAGTATAGAAAGTTGTTAAGTAGTTAAAAATAAGTATCGAATGTACAAATTCTACACAAGGAGGTTCCCACAATAATTTACAAATTAAAAACTTTATTTTACAAGTAATTTGGGAAACATGATGTCTTAAATTGCTCAACAAACATTAAATGTAAATCTCAATGTTACGTTTACATAATATACATATATGTACAAGGTTATTTCTAATTAATACATAAATAAATCTTATTTTTTATAATGTTTCTTTACCTGTTTTTCACGGTTCCGTAAATTAAAATTCAGCTCATAAATGCTTCTGTTGTTATCCTGACTATACTTAAAAAATATTAATAATTTGAAAGTAAATCTGTTTGTTGGTTAGAGATAAACGTTTCATTTGCTCCAACGATCGTTATGGAATTCAGACGTAGATGGAAATCTATATTTGGTATAACTATAAGTATTTTGGTATTTCGGTGGCGCAGCGGTAGACTGCTGTTCCTGAGGTCTCGGGTTCGATTCCCGGGTCGGATCAAATGTTTATATGATCTGCAAATATTTGTTTCGAAGTTTGAGTGTATTCTATGTACGATATGTATGTATTTACAAAAAAAAGTATATAAGTATTACATCAGTTGTCTAGTACCCATAACACAAGCTCTGCTTAGTTTGGGACTAGATGCCGTTGTGTGTTAGATGTCGTGAATATTTATTTATTTTATTTATTGCCTGTGATGGAAGCACGTGTAAAAATTAATGTTAACTTAATATTATGTTTGAAAACCGAACCAAGTGGCGTGAAATTGGAGAGGCCTATGTCCAGCAGTGGACTGCGATAGGCTGATGATGACGTTGATGATAATTTTGTTTCATTTAGTAATCGGATATTAATACTCTAAGTAGGTATCTAAAATCAACATCTGTTGAAGACTATTTTTATGCTTGTATGTATTTTATAATCAACTCGAAAATTTAACTCGTGTATAATTATACAATTCTATCAAATGAAATATATCGATTTCCACTTCTTCCAAGTCACTGGCTTCGTCTTTGGGTTGAAAGCTTTATACCACTGTAGATATAAGTGCGCAAGAAATCTCCTTTTTTTACGTGTGGAAATCCCCTCGGGCCTTCACCCCACCGGGGTTTGCGGCGGGGCGGTGTGTCGGAATCGAACCGACTAAAACCACACGGTGTATCACTCTGTGCCTAAGATGGGAGAGATCCGGGAACTGCTGCTATTAACACATCCGGACCCCTCCCAGACGCTAGATATCTCCTAACCCAACATCAGATCAGTTCTATGGTGCCAAATTATAGTACTGTCCTTAAATTACCATCAAAGTTTAACAAAGGTTAATAAAATTGACGTTTAATATTTCTTTACATTGTTAATTAGTTATTAATAGCGTGTTGATTACAAATAGCATGGCATGTCCATAATCCTGTACTGTCGTACACCGAACAGTTTGCCTACCATATACCAGTTTAACCAGGAATCATACCAGTATACTATGTTTATATTTTCTATCATGTGGCAGAGTTCCCTACTTTTAGTGTAACTTTTACTTTTTAATATGCATGTGTTCGCGAAACCCGTCCTTTTGCTAGCGGAGTAGGTCGAAGGTTCCCGAAAAGGCTTGTTATCAATGTCGGGTTTTTCATCTGGATAAAAAAATTGATTAAAATAAAACAGCAAAATTTCTAAACTTATTACCTTAACCTTAAAATTTACGCGATGCCATTGAAACTAAACGTTTTACGAAATAATTGGACGCAATTTAATATTTTTTAATTGTTTGTATACTAAGTGATAATAGTATAGATGTGTGTATTCTGTTTAGTACTGTATTTATTTCCTTATCAAATAATAATTTAAAGC
Organism: Hyphantria cunea; assembly: GCA_003709505.1. Lineage (NCBI taxonomy): Eukaryota > Metazoa > Arthropoda > Insecta > Lepidoptera > Erebidae > Hyphantria > Hyphantria cunea. Next base: position 439,863 of record PKRV01002653.1, read on the forward strand.
AAAATTGTTAAACAACGTATCGTGTGCATATAGAACATAAAATCATTCTCATGGGGAGAGTAAGAAAGCTGTAAGAAGTTGTAGGTTGCATAATATGAAAACTCAAGAATTTACAATTAAGTCGTAATTCCTTGCTTTCGTCGTCCCTTTTATATTTCACCGTAAGATTGTAAATCATCATCATCATCATCAGCCTATCGCGGTCCACTGCTGGATATAGGCCTCTTCATCCTCGGCTTTTCGCATCCAGCTGTAAGAGATTGTAAATACCGTTAGAATATAATCTACCTAGCGAGATTGTAAACTGTCGAAAGATTGTCAACTGTGACATACTGCTTACAATTTAACGTACTATTTTTCTTTAGATTATAATATATCGAAGTAAACCTGTTAAATCACAATCTGTCGCGCGTCGAGTTGTCGGTCGATCTTACAGTAAGCCGCTCTATGACCATAGAGTTAGATTAGGTTAAAACTTCTTTGATTAATCACAAATTAATTTTAATGGCACAATTTTATGTAACTAATTCTTAAGCTGTTAGGTGTTCTCAGCATGAAATCAATTTTTAATGACAAAAACACTTTAAATTCGACAACAAACGAATTGACAAGCAAATATATCCGCGCGGGACATAATTCTGTTCAATCACACAGCGCGCGAGATGCGATCCGTCGCATACTGTATCACAATTTGACGGTTTCTCTGCGACAGATTATAACCTAACTAAAAACAATACGTTAAATTGTAAGCAGTATGTTACAGTTCACAATTCACAAAAATATTACACAACAGAGTCCTTGTGTGGCTTATACAGATGAGAAAATGACGCAGAGAGAGCAAACTCCTGCTTCGAAACACTCCTGTTTGACTTAATAGCATAAAGACATACAAAATTGCCTTTAATCTGTAATCAGTAGAGTTGACTAAAAAATGATTTAAAAAAAGTGTGTAGGTATAATTGCGTTTGACGACTAAACGCACTTGACAATGAAACTATTTTGATTAAACTTTATTAATTGTTAAGTGAAATTAAATAATGTTATATTTTTTTTTTGTACACAATTAACATTTATTTTTATATTTGTTAGTTATCTGTTATCATTTAGTAATTAGGTACAAGAAAGAAAGTAAATAGAAGTTTTGATCGTTAAAAGTAATTTGTATTTCCAGAATTAAGAGAATTAGCAGTGTGGATACCTCTGTAATCGATTTGTTTTACCTTACTAGTCCTATTAGGTACCCACGGGCATGAGCAATCAAGATACCAACTCTGCGGTGCATATTTTTATTATAATATACACAAACTTTGCATATTTACCATACTAAAAATAATTACTACAAATCACGAACATCTGCTGTCGGTATAACATTTTATTTCGAATCAATATTTTTCATAATATAAATATTTATCATAAATGTAATAGGAATTTATAATCTTTTAAATACATTTTAAATTCGAATGCTATCTGATAATGACGAGGATTGAAGTAAACAAAATATACACAATATTATTTAAATCTCTTTAATTTGTAATTTATTTTGTAGTCATTTTCGCAACACATAATACTTAAAATGTTATCTTCAATCAAAGTGTTTTGTAAGAACTGCAAAATACTTGTAAAGTTAAAAAAATATGATATTTGAAGTCAAAATAATTGAATTGACTTGGATATAAATAGACTTGAACTACCAGTTCCATTAAAGGAAGTGTAACCTTAGCCTAATTCAAAAAAGTTCGCAATCCTCCTTTTTAATCTTAATCCTTTTACTTCGAGCCTATCACTATGTACTTACCCGAATATATCTTCTTCATTGTTTTAAAAAGGATTTCTAACGAGGGTAGGCCATAAAATAATTAAATCCAAGACTCCAAAGGAAAGGACGACCCAATTACCGGTTATTATCAAAGCGCACATTAAAATTTTAATATCACTTAAACCCATAAATATCAGGCATATAAATAGTACTGATAGAGGAATTCCGTGGGACAACCATGCTCGTTAATTTGCCAGACAGGATTAGCAATTTCTAACAGAAAAGCAGTATTTAACCAATTCGTATACTGTTTTTCACCTAGTAAATTATCTGAGGACCAAACTTTCCCTTCCACTAAATATGAGGTTGGGGCACTCTAAAAGTGGCAAAGCACTTGTAAAAGCAGGTGTCTATTTTCAGCAATAGCTACTTAACAAAATTCCTAATATAAACCATTATTTAATTCGGAATTATTGTCTGATGTTGCACATTACAATCAAATCACATCCGTGATAACCTAATGCGAATTAAACTCGATAGTTCGGAATTTTTACTACAGCACTAGTGAGCATGTCCACCAGCCAATCGGGCGTCCGTTATACAGAATGAGATTCTTAGTAACGGGACCGTGAGCCTGCAATCCGATGTGGTGATACCGGCGCAAGCGCAAACGACTGCCCCAACGGGTTTGTCTCACAAGGTCGAGACCGACATTTGTTTGAATAACATTAGAGAACCACTCGTGTTGACATGGGTGGTCTCTGTCTTTATTTGAATTTAGAATACGGTAGTTGAACTGTCAAGTCGATTGTGTTGCTTTTTGTTAAACGTTAAATCTGTGAAAGCTTATATGAAATAATGAGTTGTGACGTCACTCTTTGCTGTTCACTAGTAAATGACTGTTCGTCTAATTTCAAGGTAGCGAAGTGGAGTTTGTCCTGAGTCGTTACTACCCACTGAAACAGCTCTTGAATTTAAATGCATATCTCTATGCATTTAAATTCAAGAGCTAACGACTTCTTTACTTAAGTGCTATTTCAGACTACAATCCATCTCAGGGCTAAATATTCAAATTCGTTCAGCTGTTCTGGCATAATTATGCAACAAACGTTGGAGAGGTTGGATAGATGAAACATCCAACCTCTTTCATTTTTATGTTTTTAGTTTAGTCTAAGCAATTCTTTTTCTTTTTCTTAGATTGTTTGTTTTTCGTAATCCAAGGAAACTAGTCTCAGAATCATCCCATTATCAGTTGATGAGGGGTTGATTCTGGTAAGGGGGTGTAGTAGTTACTACACATTCCAAAAGTCTATACAAACAAATAAAATAGGAGTTTCTTTGTAATATTAAAATAGCCGCTTATTACTAAATTGTATTTGTGCACGGTACATTTACCAAAATAACATTTTTTCCAATTTTTGTCTGTCTGTCTTTTTGTTCTCTGGGACGGCTGGACAGATGTTGACGGGACTTTCTATGACAGATAGCTGATATAACTTATATATAGCCTAGACTACTTTTTTAAATCGGCTTCGCGCCGCGGCTTTGTCCGCGGTCACAACAACAAACGCGGATAACACTGCGGGTCTCAGCTAGTTATATATAAAATAATTTAAATTTAAGCAGCACTGAAAACCATTTTATATGTTTTGTTACAACTAATTAAGTCATATGAATTTAATTAATGACTGTAGTCCGAGTTAAGTATATTAAATTACGCGGTCTGATTCTACCAAAGTATTTTACAATGGCACGATATTGGTTTGTAATTAGCTTTAGTAGGATGAACAGCTTCTTATGGATAATCCGTTTAATTAAAAATCTATCTAGACCTATACGGTTACAGTTATTTATACAACATTCACATTTTGATAGCATTTAATTCTTAGTTTTGATACACATATTATGCTATTTATTAAACATATAAGGCATATATAATTATTACCATGACGAATCAAGCATACGGAGTGTTACCATCCCTGTTTATGTGATGGGTGACGTAAGTTTATTTGGAGCAAACTAGAAGAATAACACTGCGGAGATTCGGTCTTTCATTCATGTAGAATACTATCCTTATCTTTGGGCGGCCACCCCAGTACCAGCTCCTCCCTCTGGACCGCATTTCAATTTTCGACTTTTCGGACAATCGTCTACTGCCAGGAACTTTCAATTCGGCTGGACTCTGGCGCTGCGTAGAGATGTGGCTTCGCTATGCATCTTCTACCGCATTTACTACGGGCGCTCCGAGGAATTGTTCGGACTGGTTCCTGCCGCCTCTTTCTATCATCGTCTTACACGACAACATTTCCATCCCCATCACTTAGATGTCTGGCAGTCCACAACTGTGCAATTTTCTAGGAATTTTCTGCCTCGCACAACAAATCTGTGGAATGAACTGTCGCCTATGGTATTCCTGGATCAATTAGATTTTCCAACCTTCAAGAAAAGAGCGTACTCCTTCGTAAAAGGCCGGCAATGCACTTGTGTCGCCTCTGGTGTTGCGGGTGTCTGATATGTCTGGTCGTTTGCCCCCCATTAAAAAAAAGAAGAGAAGGCAAACTTGATACAATTCCTATACTTTCTTGTCACGCTGACCAGTGATGTATTTATCCGAAATTACCTTTCTAAAGAATGGCCTATGTCCAGCAATGGTATTTTAAGGGCTTCTTATGATAGTATAATTATGTTGCAAAACATTAGCTACCTAATTTAACTGTATGTAATGCTTTCTATGTGATTGCGTTAATTAACAAAGTACAATATATTCCAAAGTTACCTATTTTTAAAGTAGATCGGATTTACCCTTATTTCTCTCCTATGTATACATATCCTGAACATCGTGCACCAATCAGTGAACTGAGCCGTTTCGGTTTTAAATTCCTGACAATCAATCAAGTGGTTAGGGAGTGAAATCAAAAATAAACAAAACGCCCGAGTCTTCTATAGCTATGGTACATATCATGTACCATTTGACACTTCAAGTGATATCATATGATTTGACATCTGACAGCTAAACTTGAGTACTGCGCTCGTTCTCGTCAGTCAAGTCAAATAGCACGCGTTTCACCGCCTTCCTGTTACATACTTTCATTGAAACAGTTCCACACATCATTGGAAATTGGACATCAATCAGAAGCAATCCTCGATTGCATGAAATTACTGTTTCAAATTGAAAAATAATTTTGAATTTGGATAGTCAATTTATAGACGAAGGTTATAGGCTATATAGCCGAGCCTACTATCAATAAAACTATTGTAAAAACGGGAATAAATATTTCATTTTAAAAAACGCAGATGTAATGAATGACTGGTCCAGAAATCATATTGAGCGGAACAATTGTGATTTTGTAATATGTGTGTAATTTTATTCAGCTAATATTAGTGGGTAAAGACCTTGTTCTAAGAGTCAATTATGAACATAATTCGTTTGTGGATCACCTTGAGTTTTACGCTCCATATTCTGTTTCGGACGGTTAAGTAAATTGTCGTTTCTATTAAGTTATTTATAATTACACAATAAAAGTTCATTCATATATATATCATCATAAAACGTCTCTCTGCCCTTTGTTTGAATATATTTAGAGTCTGGACACAGTGCAATATTGTACAGAGCCGCCCATGTCTATCACATAATTATTTTTTCAAGATGGGAATCGTATCCAGGACTTCTAGCCTATTAATCTAGACCAATAATCACTAGTCCAACGGGCCCATCAAAGAGACCGGTGAAATACGGTAAGGGATTGTAAAGTCTTGAACGGGTAAACAGGGCTCTGAGATTGGAACTGCCAAAAAGATAATAGGATAGTTACTTTCACTGGTCTATTCATTTAAATACACATCTAATTCTGTTTGAAACGAAAACTGACACGTTTTTGTAACAATGTAAGTAATTAAAGTTGTAACTTTACTATTTACTGACTTGTGAAGGCTATACTTACCCATTACAACTAATGTTTTACACGTGGAACGAGGTGTTGAAGAGGCATAATGAGACGCAACCTTTGCTTATATGTCATTTAACACGTTAAACGAAAATATTGTACAGGCATGCTGTTTTGTAACAGTGTTGCGAAAAGAAAATAGATAATTCTAACGGCCTTTAAATAATCATCATTGCGATTAACGTTATCTGTGGAATGTAGGTCCAAAATTATTACTAGTACAGATAAAATATAAATAACTTCTTAATGCGAAGTCATAATATATTGGATCTGGATGAAATGAGGAAGATATATGAAGATTAAAATCTGGAATAATGATGAATAGACAATAACAGGGGTGTTGCGTTCGAAAGTTTAAATTACATATTATTTTAATTCAAGGTCTTAAATGAAAAGTAATTTTTAAATTAAAGTTTAAATTAAATGCTTCTGAACATCTTAGTTAGATGGCGGTAAGCGACAACACATCCGCTATAGTAAATATCTTCGAAAGTCCTCACGTACAACCTACTTTTTTCTACATCAATATAATTAGAAACCTTCAATCTATAATGGTAAATATATCTTTCAACCACCTGGTATACGGCTTTGATGTCTTGTGTAATAGTTACGGCACTTAGCAAATTTAATTTGACGGTCACTATTCGTTAACTATGCTGTCAGCTATCATTAAATGTCATAGACAATAATAGACATACCATACTAATGATAGATTGCTATTTGAAATTTATTTATTCTTACTTCAGTGTTGCTATTAAAATTACTTGCAAAAGTGACTGGATAAGTCACTGCCCTACAGTACCGCACCCTCAGAATGAAAGAATATATATACATATGCAATTAACACGATCTATAAAAGTAGTTGATGGCATGGTCATTCCTTTCTTACTCATAAATTTATTGCCATCCTTTGCACGGAACCTCTTTTCTCCAAAAATACATTTTGAGGTTTTGAGTTCCAATAACTTCATTTACTCAGTGAAAATACCTAATTATACCGAAACACGGGACTCCTACGGTTACAAAACTCCTGAGAAAGGAAGTAAATATTTTAATGGTATTAACATAAAGTATTTTGTTTTCCTATAATACTCGCACTAAAACTCGTTTCGAAACACGTACTAAAAGATCTACTTCAAAGGCTGTTTTCTGACCTCAACGTGTATGTGTTTAATGTTACTTAATTACTGATTTATAATCACTACTAATAATATTTGTATGTTTTGTTTCAGGTATTGCAAAACTAAGATTTAATTACGCTTTACATAGAAACATAAATTTATTTTATGTCGACATTATGTAAGTATTATATCTTCTATATTTTACGAATGCATAATGTTAGGTAGTTCTATTTAGTTTTTTTTTAATTTATACATGAATAAAAGGCTTTATATACAAAAAAATAATAATAAATACTCTGTTTAACGAATTATAATATTCGGTAGTTGTCAAAATATGACCGTATGATATGCCACTGCCTATCCCTATCGAGGATTTAGACGTAAATATATATATGCATGACTGGATCTTAACCATTATGCAGTTTTTAATTGCTTTCTAGTAATAGGCCAGACACGATTACACCTTAAATACACTGATTAGCTAAACGTTATTTTAGAAGCAGATTCTACTCAATATTTGGTACAGTATGTACGTTATAACAGATTTACTGACATGATGTTCATAAGGCTGGATGTCGTCGCGGTAAAAAAATAAGATTAACCTCGCTGATAGACTACACTGCCACACTGAGATGGTCTTTAGTATTTTTAACAAGAAAGTTTAATACACTGTATCCCGGCCACCTAGAAACTTTCAACAACATTCATCTATCATTACGAAGCTATTGATTCAAATTTTCATCAATTCAAGTTTCGTTGGTGAGTGCGAGACCGAAATCTCGATGATGCAGTAGTAGTTCGCCATGGTAGGTCACCATGCTGCGTTGTTGTATTGGCTGCATTCACAATGACTATGGTGACCACCACTCTTGGATTCTGCTTATGCTTTCCATCAGGCATTTTGGCAGAGCCAAACATAAAAAAAAGCAGTTCGATCGTTTAGGCGCTACAGTACAAACATTCATAGATTTAATAATTATTCTCACGGGAATTACGCGATTATATATGTAATGACATTCATACCTCTGGTTTGCCTGATGTTTAACATAGACTTATTATTATTTATACATAAACTGCCAAAACGATTACTTTTCCTTTTAGCTTTGCCGTAGTCTGGTAAAAAAAAACAAGAGTGATTAAACTTTTTAAACAAAAAACAATGCAATTTTTCCCTCTTACCTGAAAGATATGTTAAACAAAGATCCTGGTAATTATATGTATATCAATCATATTTGTTCATATTACAAATACGTAATGGAGGCACGTAGAGTATTAAATAGAAAGCCGAATAGAACTAGTAAAATCACTTGTTAATAAGTAACAGGGTAACAGTGAAAGCAAATTACATATTGGTTCTCACATGATGTGATTGAAGTCATAAAGGCATAATAAAAAAATAAACTTGACTGTAGTTGGGAGCACTTTTGGCGGGAGGGATCGCTGTATTTTATCTATATTGTCTATGATTGGTGTTACGTAAAAGTTTTATTGTAAACCTTTAAATTTATGGTGTTCGTTTGGATATTGATTATTTAAAAGCTGTAATTATAGCTTGATTATGATTATTTATTGGGTTTGGTCAATGCTTTGAATATAATTGATTCTTTTAGTTTATATCGACGTAGTGTTTAAATGTTTTTTTTTATTAAATTGACTCAAAGAATAATATGTAAATCTTACATCTATTATAATTGCTACGTTTAGATTTTATTGAACCACGAAAGAAAAGAAAATATACTTTAAGTTAAAAAAAACCTAAAAGTTAATATTATAATACAACTCCAAATAATATTATAATCGATAATACCGAATGATGGATTCTAGAATGTTTGAGTTAAGAATGATGAATGCAGGATGTTTTTTTTACAATTGTCAATGGTGTCATTATGTCTACCTATCACGTTCGATAAACTGATATAAATACATCTTTTTTTTGTCAATATATACATATCATACATGAAAACACCTAAACTCCGAAATATATATTGACAGATCATATAAACATTTGGCCCGATCCGATAATCGAACCCGAGACCTCAAGCACATTAGTCGCATACGCAACCACTGCGCTACAGAGACGGTAAAAAAAGAAAACGCTAATATGTCTGCGCCTTAATGTATATAAAACCAACTAATCATAATAAAAGATTAAATCACGTAAACTCAGATATTATCAAATTCTTTTACTCACAGAAACTATGTAATCAGATTGTCATATGTCTTATATAAAATAATTCCTTAAGATTATTGCGCAACGAACGGATGAAGATCGCTCATTAAGTTAATTTATGTAAACATACAACCAATTTCATGTTAAAATATTTAATAACTTGCACATTATGGTATAAGTCTAAGTAAAAACTTAGAATGGCTTCCGTTACGTAAATTTTTTAAATTTTCGGAGCATTTTTTTTCAAATGAACACATTCACTTTCAAGATATAATCGACACTCACCCGCTGGTGAAAGACAATTATGGATGAAATACAATTCATGGCATTCATATTTGTAACACTGCGGTTTTTTAAAGCAATATCTGCGAAAATACTGAACCTAATATTCAATGAAGTTCAGGCAAAGTTTAACTGTCTCGAAACCGGCATTTCATCAGGATCAAATAAAAGAATTTTTAAAAATAGAACTCATAGATGAAATTGTAGGTTGATCGTTTTTTGTTTTTTCGAAAGACGGTCCCCATTTCATGTCATCCACATTTTTTATAATTTTTATCATTAACTCCATCACGACGAAGACTTGAAGACTCGAAGACTTAGAATTGAAGACTGGAAATACTTGACATTGGCAGAAATAGCTGATCCGGCTGATTGCCATATCATCAAAAGAAGAAGAAATTGTAGGTTTGAAAATAGGCTCTTTGGTAATTGTCAGTGACAATTAAACAGACGTCATAGCTAATTAAATCGTTTAAAGTCTTTGAATGTTATAACAACCTGTATTATATTCAATTATATACAATCGCTTATGAAACTAAAGATATTTGCCTTATAAAATAAGTAACCTTCATATAATAGAGAAAAAAATGTTTGACTTGATCTAATTTCCGAATTACGGCCTTGTTAATTGTTACGACATTAAACTTGTTTTCATGCCCTCAAAAATCAATTACTTTTGTAATTATTAATGGATGTAGGTAGATAATATTACACGCAAATATATTAATATCACTATTAGGCGTAATTACATGTTTATAGTACGACCAACACATTTTGAAATATCATTTACCTACTCATGCTTGATTTCCTCTGATTAGTGTCCGTGTGGTGACTGATATAAAGTATCAACACCCGATTAATCCTGTACGTGTCGTAAGAGCCTGTTAAATGAACATACTACCCAGGACAACAACACTACAAAGGGAAGGAAAACCTGATACAAACCCTATTCCAACCCTTCTGGCTAACGTGGCTCAAAATCTCGGTTCTAAAGAGATGTCTATGTCCAGAAGTGGACGGATCATTACTGGCCAGATTCCATTAATCTTAAAAAGAAATACATCGAAGACTCAAGTTCAATCAAAAATTGACAAAAATGACCTGGAATTTTTTTTGGACCAAAGCAACATTTTTGTAACATAAATCTAAATAGACAATAGTGTTGTTTCAATCGAGACGTATGTATGACTATGTCCTGATTGTTGTAATTGGAAAAGGTATTGAAATATTCATGATGTCTTATACAAATTATACGTTTTCTGTAATCAGGCTAATTATGATAAGGGTAAGAGTTTAAATTAATGTGTACGTGTTTATAACTATAGAATTAGGCCATACATTTTCTCTTTATGAAAAAATCTAATTGATTCGAAATTCAATTTTCAAGTCAGCCATTTTGTTTTATTTGTGATAGTCTCTGCGGCATAGGAAACTAGTTTATATTGACTTTTTGTGGGCAGTGATTGTGGTAGGCGAATAACGGTGTATAATCTACACAATTTGATATTGCTCTCCCTAATGCTGATTGGTTATTGTTGAAGCAAATGTATATAGCTGTAAATTGCTATGATTTATGGGAAATCAGCACGCCATTCTTGCGGCTTGTTTTAAAAGACTCTGTTGTCTAAAGACCAATCATAGAGGATTCAATGTTTTAATACACAAGCCGAATCTAATTTGGTTTGATTATGATTTTATTTTGCTATTTTTTTAAACTGGCAAACAAACCATCCTCATCAATTGTCATCATCAAGAGTAGAACAAATCCTAATTTTACTAAAAGGATATGTGAATGATGGAAACATTATAACTACAGATCCTTATGCTTCTATCCCTAAGTTTTCTTGATATTCACGCCTCTACATCTCAGAGAATTTACAGATAATCAATTAAATTTCGAGATTGTTATTAATAACTGACTTACAGATAGAAAATCGCAACAATTTACCCAGCACGGGTTTCAAACATCCAATTCATAAATTACGGAACTACCACTATTTTTGGAGTTCTCGGCAGTAAATTTTTCATTAAAAATAACCTTGAATTTTTTCCGACCGATCCCGGTCCCGGTCGGTATAGTTTCGAGGTCTCATTTGCGCAGAAATCAGAACCAAATTTTGCAGTATCATCGCCATTTCTGTTGAGGTTTTTGAATGTCGAATTCAATGACTCATAGCAAAATGAAATTTGTTTGCCGCTGCCGTCATTTGAGACACATTACGGATTAATTAATGAAATGATGTAATCTCCTTATAACTGTTAATATCATAAATGGTATATTAACTTTTGCAGCTATATTTTTTTAATCAACTTAGCTTTTAAGTCTGTCTTTTAGATCTAACTTTTCTTAAATATATTTCCATTGACTGTCTATGTCGTTGGAATTTTATGTAAGGATAATTTATTGTCATAATTAATTACCCACTCAACGTTCGGAAATCAAACTTGCGAAACAAACAATATCTATAAATAATATCAATAATATCTGATTTTAGGTTCATTAGCATAAGTATTTATTTGTTTCTACTACGCAATCCGTCGTATGTCGCAGCCAGACAATAGTCGTCAACATTTCAATTTAATCTCGAATATTTGAATTTCAAATGAGCCTTATATTATTTTTTATCTGTGCTTTGCATTGTTTGACAGCTCTCATCTGAAAGGCAAATGAACGCTTTGATAAAATCTAGTCTGTGAGGATTAATGCACCTTCATGGTCAAACAGTTGTATTACTCTTAACGGTTTTTTATTAAACAAATACGAATAAGTTTTTGATTGGAAGTTTTGACAGATTCATAAGACTTAGTCACGAATAAAATCTCGACCATCTAGTTCTTATAAAGTACAATATTTATTAAAACCCATATGTAAATATGTGAAGCAAAATCTTTGTACCCTTGTACCTGGAATATATGCATGTATGTATGCAGAAGAATTTCATTTTGCACTGTTAAAGTTTCTATGAAGAAGGAGAGCAAAAGCTAAAAAAAAAGAATTATGTTGGTACGAATTTGGACGACCTGGGCTTAGCGACCACTAGTAACATTAAATACAGTATTCTAAATCATACTAATGGTCACTTCCATAAAATGCCAAATTACTACAATAAAAATACTTTCCTGTAGTCAAAATAGGTCATTCAATGATACAGAATTAAGAATCATTGCTAAATTAACGCGACACATTTCATTGTCACATATTAAAACATGACATCAGTAATTAAATTACTGAGGCCGTCCTCCGGAACACCATATCAATGGTGGCTCTGATGTAATTTAAATTCATTGTCCCACATTTGTAATATATAATGTCGTTCACTCGAGTAATAAGATCATAATTTTTTTGCAGCTTCTGCCGCTATGTACTATCCGTTTTATGTCCAATTTATGTATGGTCTGTACAACTTTTTGTTTTTCGGTTTCCCAAAACGTAATGTATAGGTACATGTTGTATGTACAATGTTCTTCTTCTTTTGATGATATGGCAATCAGCCGGATCAGCTATTATATACTTATATACTTTTTTTTAAATTAAAAACTGACATTGTTTTTTTTATAAAACTAAACTTCTAGATAATTATTTTACAAGCCTTGTAAACTAATTTTCCTGTACTTAATTTTAACTCACTTCTAGTTGTTGTATCGAAATAAAATTAATACTTATCATGAATATTTAGTTTTGATTGCATTACTTTAATTTGTAGGGGCCTATAGGATGATCAAATGGATAGTAGTAAGTGTAGAACTCTTCTTCTTCTATTGACGAAATGGCTACCAGCTAATCAGCTATTTCTGCCAATGTTAAGTGTTTAAAAACTTCAAATCTTAAGTCTTCAAGTTTTCGTCGTGATGAAAATAATGAAAAATGTGGATGAGATATAATGGAGACTGTCATTCGAAAGAACAAAATAACCATCTCCCAGTAGCTCTTTTTCTTTTGATGATATGGCAATCAGCCGGATCAGCTATTTCTGCCAATGTCAAGTATTTTATGTCTTCAATTCTAAGTCTTCGAGTCTTCAAGTCTTCGTCGTGATGGAATTAATGATAAAAAATATAAAAATGTGGATGACAGGAAATGGGGACCGTCTTTCGCAAAAACAAAAAACGATCTCCATGTACAATGTTGATGGTATATGTTTTTTTCTATGCTTGGTCTTGAATCTACAATTTGAGTACTTATTAAAATAGAACATGATAGATATTAAACACCAAAAAGTTAACTCTCATTTTCTTGTGACGTTTCCTGAGAGCACATGTGTATACTTTTGTTAAAAAAAGAGGATGGTATGCGACAGGAAGCCAGGGAACACCGCGCGCTATATGAAAACTATTTAAAAATATAATTGTCCCTATCATGTATGTTTCGTTCCAAATATTTTTGTATGATGCAAGCGACACATCGATGTTCGTTAATGACCGTTAAATTGTTGGATTCGGTAGGCAACGCAAATTTTTAAAAGCCTCCGCCTTTACACCGGAACAATCCAATGCCATGTTATAGGTATAACTCATTGTTTCTGGTTCAAGATCGTCACAATTCATTACTCCGTGTTTCAACAAAAGATATGCCATTGTCGTTTGTGTCTATTGTAATATCCGTTAAAACATCTAGTGTCTCCACAGTCTACGGAACAATCCCATTATTCGCGTATCCTATAGTTTCAAAATATTTCGCAAATACCATAAACAATGTGTCTACGCTTTGTAAACAACAGTGATTTGACACATGTCATTGAAAGCGTAACTTGACAATTAAAAATTATCATGTTTCAAAAGATGGTCTCCATTTCATGTCATCCACATTGTTTTTATTTTTTATCATTAATTCCATCACGACGAAGACTTGAAGACTCAAAGACTTGGAATTGAAGACTTTAAATACCTGACACTGGCAAAAATAGCTGATCCGGCTGGTTGACATCTCATCAAAAGAAGAAGAAGAAGCATATATATATATATAGCATTGTTGCGGACAGAAAATCTTTTTTTTATTCTACCTTCTGTTGATGCAGGAACTGATAGATATGAACGAATTTTTCATTTCTTAGCCTCCATGATTGTTCAGTAATATAATTCGATATTTTCATGTTCCGGTTAAAAGAATATTTTGTTTTTATTTTCGTACCACAATTTGTTATTTAATTTTTTACTAGTCATAAAGTTCAATAACCTACTTGATTCTAGGTTATTTTACGTTTCATTTAACGGTATGACTCAGTTGGTTTTATTCGGTGTCTCTAATTACTAACAAAGATGGTGTGTATCGTATTTATCCTTTTTTTAGATGTAGTATCGGTATCATCGATACGATTCGATCTTAGGAGACGAGTTATGACTATCATTCTCGTCTTAGTTTTAACTTACTCAATATCAAGATTAGTATTTTAGTAGTTTGGTAATAGTAATATTAGGCTTACCGTTATGAGTTCTCCGTTCTCTGATTGAGCTTAATATTAATAAATATTACAGATATTCAAGGTTTTAATCGTGTTTAAGTTATTCAAAGATTTTTTCCAACCTACTTCAACAGTAAACCTTTCACAAAAGGCCGAAACTAACACCCAAATACTGATATGTATATTTAAATCTTTGTAAATAGTCCATAATTTTCTGCGTATATATTACCAATTTGACCTTCAACTTTAATTTCTTTGTGTGTGACCTAAAATTAAAGCACTTTTCTTATCAAACTCGACTTAATTTAACCCACTTTCCTACTTAATACACGTCATTATTTTGACAATTGCTATTATTCATGTCCTGGGTGATCAAAAGTGGCCTACTTTATACAAATTACAGTAATTGTTCAATAGCTGAACACCTACACATAGACTTATTTAGTACAGTGTAGGACGTATTTTATTTGTTCGCCGAAACATATTTGCAGTTATAAAGCTTTAAAGTATCATTTCAACTATCTAATGTATAATCTGTATGCCTATTGCAAAGCGTACCATAGACAAACTAAAGAAATTCAATATGGATTTATATAAAGTTTTAATAAGGTCTTTTGCTTTTTAAAATTAGTTTAAAATTTATTTCTTGTCTTTGTATCATTTTATGTTTAGAGTGAAATTTTAAATTAACAAGTAACTTAAAAATAAACGAGCTTTACCCGATACACAACCTAGGCCACAAACGATAAAATAAAATCATTTCGCGCCACTCTGTATAAATTATCATCTGTCATTATAGTTTTTTTTTAAGAATTGTCATTTATGTCATCCAATATTTAAAACTGTATTACAAACATAGAGTTGTTAGTTATTTTGAAACTGTTCTAATTAGGTATATTTTTTGTTCAGATACCGTCATTTAAGTTTACGCTAGAGTAATTATTTGATGCCTGAGTGTAAATACATGAAACAAGTAGGTCAAAAGAATTAGATGCAAGTCTTTATTAAAAAAGAAAAAGTGCGTCTATATTTTTAGGATTCCGTACCTTTAAAAGAAAAAACGGAACCCTTATATCTTTGTTGTCCGTCTGTCTGTCAAGACCTTTTTCTTAGGAACGCGTGGAGGTATCAAGCTGAAATTCATACATACACTCAGGTTTACTGTCCCTTGTCTCTGTAAAAAATCAACCTTCTAAGCCAACGTAATCAAAAGATACAGCCGTTTATCTGCAAATTCTCGATACTCGCAAGGGAATCACACACACACACACACACACACTTATAGCACAAATAAAGTAAAAATTGCGAAAAGCATATATTTTTAGTTACATTATGAAATAAACCTTTAGTTTAATACGGATCCCTCGGAGCGCGAGTCCGATTCGCACTTGGGCGGTTTTTTTTTGTAAGAGAAATTAAAGAAATTTAATTCGTGATAAAAAAATACTTCAACAAACGTGTTCCGGCCACTGTTTGACACAGATAGATAAAATAATTAATTTTAAAACAAATTTTTCATGTCTACTCGGCTCCTATTATTGACTGCATGATAGCATATGTACACTATTAGATTTAATAATTCAAACTAGAAGAAACTGAGATTAACGCGTTCAACCAACCAAACAAAGCAACCTACTTTACACCTTTATAATCTTAAGATAAATTTTGATTTTGACCCAAATTAATGTATAACTTTCTGTTATATTTTTTCTACAATATAGTTTTAATTTACCATTATCTAGATGCTATTATAATAGTGTATTGAATGCCAATTCGCTCCTTTTACTAACTTCTAGTTTTACCCTCGCTTTCAACAGTGAAAGTCCCGTATTAATGGTATAAGCCGTTTCTGTGTCAGTGTGTAACAAACAAACAAACAAATTCACTTAAGTCTAACAACAATTGGATCTTTACTTTGCGATAATGAATGGGTGCTGGTGTGCTGAGCTACTTATTGCTTTCAAAGCAGATAATAGAGTATGTTGGATTTGTTTGCAATTGTCGGAAGCAGTTTTTTTCCTAAAACACACTGGTCCCAATTTTTTACGTACTCGAACTTTAGTAATCTAAAATACTATGAATAATTTATGATTATATATATATAAAGGGACGACCGTATTAAAATAAGTTCAGCATAATATGTTTCAAAATGTTGACTGTTCTCTGAAATGCAATCATTTTCAGACGGGTCAAAAGATTAATTAAATTGGGATTAGAAAACAGATGGCGAGAAATAATCATCATGTTTGTTTATGCTTCAGGGTTTTACAAACTGGAAAGCCATATGTTAGCTCAGCTAATTCAGGCGTTGATAGCAGCTAAACTAGCCGCCAACAATCATCATCATCTCAACTTAAATACACCCACGTATATTTAAGTAATGTAAAGTGATACCTCGAAATAAACTATACAAACCTATCAGGCCAGTATGTTATATAAAGCTATTAACCCTTTTTTTAATGATATTGGTGGCATACGATCAGATTTATCGCCTGATGGTAAGCGATTTCCACCACCCACGGGGGCGTAGATGGGGGGTATGAAGGGGATTTGGGGAGGGGTTGGGGGTATGGGCCTCCGGTATTATCACTCACTCTGTGAAACACCAGTTTTCTGTGAGGCCGTGGTATCACTCCGGTCGTCTTCTTTCTAAGGAGAGTTTTTTGTCAAGCTGTGGACTATTATGTGGCGTGTTTTTAAAGAGACTCTCCTTGAGCCTACTCAAGGAGAGTCTTACCTAGTACCTATACACTGCATTTCTAGTCAGCATTTGTATTTCAGAACCTGCCTGTGCCGACTTTAAACTTTCAAGTCTTTAGTCCATTCCTAATCTCTCTTTGAAATTTTTTTTAACCTACACTTTCAATCGATAATAATTAATGCAGCAATTTTCTTCAAAACAAACTTGGATGCATTGTGTTGTATACGGAGTAAATTCTCTACGTGACTCTCGATACGATATATACAAGATGACATATAAACAGACAAGCACTTTCTCGTGGGAGTCGAGGGGCGAGCATTGTCTCCGCCTTCGGTTTGCATCGTCTATTGTTCCGATACGCGATAATGAAAACAACGAATTACTTTCTTTGGTTTTGCTTGGGAAAATGCGAGTTTACCAGCAAAAAGTGTTTGAAAGTATTTAATCTTTATCAGATTCTGAAAATATGCTGTCATTAGTGACATCTAATTTCCCGCCACTTGTGTTTGTGGTTTTCTACTTTTTTTTCTTGTGAGACTATGTGGAATTTTTGTTGTAATTAATTTACAATGTTACACAAGGTTCTCCTATTGCGAAATTTATTCTTGTTACTTATATGCTGTTGTTGTTTTTGTATAAATTAAGTGATTTATGTTTTGAAACAGTTCTTAGTTTGGAAGTTAACGCAAATAATAACAGATACTTATTACACAGACGCATTCATAGAGTACAATCGTGATTGCGGTTTTTAAAAAGATAGAAAAAGTTGTACTGCCATTTAGTTTTTTACAAATTACATTCATTTTTACATTAAATAAAGAAATATATAAAAAAAGTTACACATTAAACAGACGTTATCACAGCGGGAACGACCTCCTTATTAAAAACTACTTTTATTATCAATGGCATTGTGATAGCACTCAACATGATTTCATTGTGAAATTGATTTTACGATAGCGTTTGTGATTGTGCATTAATTATCGCTATCTTATTATTATACTTATCAGGCAGATTATTTTATGTTAAATGGGTACTTAATAGAAAAGGAACAGATTATATAGTACTATTTTAAGTCTAAAAGATATATTTTCTTTTAAAAAAAGAACTTAAATGCCCTGTTTTACCGGTTACAGATAACATACGGTTTGACATACGAAATATACCCCAAATTATGTGTCAAATAAGCTATCTTAAATTTAACTGTGACGAATGAAACGGGACTCTTGTTACGTACAGCCTCCTTCGATATAAATGGGTGATACAAGAACCACACAAAAACAGCTGTAAAACGAAATTTTCGTAGTTTTTCACCGAATGTTTGTCTGGTTGTCTTTTGGAAACCTCAATTTCATTCTCAGGACCTTTGTCTAACCCGCAAGGAAGAGAGAGGAGATGAAAAATTAGTATGTATAATATACCGCCTGACCATGCTTTAACTCAACTGCCTTAATGGTGCAATGGTACCATATGTAACTGTTGTGCATTTCTCTCGGGTTAAATGCCCGGGTCTGACCAAATATTTGTGGGATCTGCACATATTCATTTCGAAGTTTAGGTGTTTTCTATGTATAAATATGTGTGTATTTACAAAAAAGTATATTTACTGCCATTAATACATATAAATTTATGTATACTATTGACACCTTTCTGTTTATTATGAATGTATTTAATCATGCCACATCCTTTGGATAGCAACAGTTGCATTAGTATGCCGTATGCGCATACGCAACGGCACGCAACTATATACGTATATCATCATTATATTTCATTGAGTACCTTCTGGTCGATGCTTCACAAATAGAACAATGTGAAATATTAAACTAATGAAGTACTATGTGTTTCCTTCACTACTGAAGGAAAGTCTCCCCCTAAGAGACATGGGTGTCTTTACCTAGAGGGCAGGGTATGTGGTACACACATGCACAGCAGTTACTAAAGGTTACTAAAGGGCGCTAGTGTAATGATTGCACACGGGCGCTTAGAGGGCTTGTGACGCTTTTGCAAAGAGATAAACCTATAACCAAGATATAAACCTTTTATAGTCAAATGTACCTAAATCGAACGGCCTTATTATTGAACTTAAAAAAATATTTTTGTCGGATGATCTAGTTTTGCCGAAGTGGTAGAAAGTAGTTACTGATCTTCAAAAAAGTTTGCCTTATGAGAGCGATATGATATCTGTATGTGCTGAACTTTTTACTGACCTTTATAAGAAGTAATAAAATGTGCTAGCACCCCGAACCTTCCCCTAAAGTATATTCCTGCTCCGTCCCTGAAATAAAAAGGTACTTAACATACTCCAAGAGTTACCTAAATGATTGCAAAAATTTATGTCATAGTCTTTCAATTAATTTATCGATATTCTAAATCAAAACATCATTACAATAAAAGTGGATCATTCCGATCGGTAAGCGAAATCGAGTGCAAGTATCGTATTCGATTCTCATCAGGTAGTTTGATGCACTTAACATACTATCCCCGATAGTGTAGGCGAATTAGTTTGTCCGCCTTCGTAACGGTACATCCTTATTTTAATGTGCCGTTTCTTTGACTGTATGTAGACTTGTATTTTGGGCAGTATGTCTCTCTGCATGTATTATATTTGATATAGAAGTAAATGTTGTTATCTTGTTACTAAGTATTGTTGTTAGTGTGGTGACGGATTAAAGTACGAGGTGTCACCAGCCCTACTCAGACTATGGGTGTTGAAGAAGCGACTATGGAAGCAGAACTGCGCAGGACAACATCAATGAGAAGAGAAGGATAAGTTGAGACTTATCCTATACAAACCTGTGCGCCCAGAGTAATACGGTAAGCCAGAACCTTCTTTCAGAAGAGGCTTATGTCCACCAGCGGTTCTACTTATTAATGAGTTCAAATGACTCCAATAACCTAAAGTTTAGCTGAAAGAAAACTCAGGTCTGGGTTAAATTCTCTTCTTTACGCGTAATTTCCTTATCACACAATTAATTAATCGCCGCACGCCGTCTTGGGTACTAGAACTCAGGGAACCAGGTGCACCCTAGCAAGGAAAAACTCTAGTACCCGCTTTTATTACCCTAAATCTAAAACAACGGTGGAACACTCTCCGTATTACTGAAAAACAAAACAACGCCAAGATATTTCTATTATTACACTTTACTGTAGGTAACTGTGTTATTATTGCACTACTATATAATATATAATACACTAATATAACATAATAAGATAATTAAGTTATTACGATTCAACATAGAACTATTAAAAATATGAAAGTAAGTGGGTATGTTACTCAATCACGCGAGAACAGCTCTTCAAATCTAGGTGATATTTGGTAAAGAGATTTAATCCGGAGAAGACCATATGCTACTTTTTATCCAGACTGCCTCGGTGGTGCAGGTGGCATATGCGACTGTGTGTTGGAGGTCTCGAGTTTCATTCCCGTGTCGGACAAAATGTTTGTATGATCTACACATATATGTTTCAGAGTTTGGTTGTTTACATGTATAGTATGTATGTATTAACAAAAAAAAATGTAAGTATATCAATTGCCGAGTACAGGCACTTTTCGTAGACTATATGGCGTTGTGTTATATGCCCGAAAAAAAATATAGCAAAATAGATTAAGTCGAATGTACCCATGCCCGGAATTCCGTTTGCGCGACTTAGTTCTTACTTTATGGTTCTATTTTTGAAAATCACAACTCCTCTACAACGTTCATCCCCCAGACAGTGGGTTTACACGTATAGACATATTTCTTGTAGTTTCTGTAATTTCTTCTTCTAATCCTAAAACTAAATAAATAAGAAATCTCATAAACACGATCATCCATTTAGATAAACCCACGGCACTTTAAACATCTACAGGCCGTTGCATTAAACTGACAATTCACTAAGTAACAGTACTAAACAAGTTGTCTTGTCTTCCGTATGTTTGCTTATGACATACGGTTCTCCGTATGTGTTTATTATTCAACTCACTATTGGCATGCGTTTCCTCATTATTCTAAATGGTAATATATCTTTATGGCATGCGTCTAACGATATTTCTCTATAAACTGTTCTTTAGTTTCCTGTTTCAGGGGTATTTAGTCGACGAGGCAATTTTTGACCTTGAAGATTAAAAAATAGTGATATTTATGAGGTGTAAAGTTTTCCAGATAGGTTAGTATAGGGAGTAAATTCAAATAGATAAGTCGATATAGTCACAGGATGTGTTAATATGATGTTTATTGGTGCGTGAGTAGCCAGTAGGTACATAATGCAACACAAGTCGGCAAGTAATGCACACGACATATACCAATATGTATACACGTCAATACTCCCTCTATACACGTGCATGGTCTGACCATGCAAAGTTTAATTTAAGACCACCTAAGTAATTTAAATATCCTAAAATATTCTTCTATCAGCAGTCCCCATGATTGCTTTTTAAGGTCTTATTTTCATGGATATAGAAGGAAGGAGGCGACAAGGTAGTGCAAAAAAGCTTTCTTATGGATACTTATAAAAAATAAATTCAAGTAACTTTGGACGTGGAATTGGAGAGGTATTTGACCTGGATTGCGATAATTTGCCTGGATTGCATAGCTAATATTTTTGAAAACTGGCTCCCAGTGATACGATACAAAATAGGTACGTAATAAGCATACTATGATGCATATCTTCAACTGTATGAGTGCTCCAGGAGAGTGTTTCACAAGAGACAACTGTCTAATCGCAGTTCGTAATAATTATTTATCTATTATTCGTTCCTTTTCGATTTAAAACTCATACCTATATCATCTGACAGAATTCGATAACTTACTCCATGTTTTTTTAGTAAAATCAAATTTTAATCGTACGTGAGATTCTTCAATCAAAAAACTAAAGCAGACCATGTGACAGATTTATATCTTCGAATAACAACAGATGGATAATCTTTGAATGTATTTTGCTTCTGTATTTGCGTAAGGAGATAAATAAATACATGGTTATATTACAATGAACATTATACATGTCATGTGCTTACCAGGCAACTCTTCACAGATAATTCTATTAATAAACAGATCATATCTTATATCTTTATCTGTTGTTCTGCGCAGTGAAAAAATACAATCGAAGAGATTCTCGTCAGTAACGGTTGTGGTGATATTTTGAAGAAACTCTTTTCCATGTATTCTAAACATGCAGCTGTGTCAACTATTATGTATTATCAGTAAGCGATTTTATTTTAATATATTTCATTCTACTCTATCTTATGTAATTCTTTATATTTTTCCGTCTCTTCCAAATTCTTTTCATAAATTATTTACAAAATCGAAATTATTTCGATTAAACTGAGCGCATAAATACTATTACATTATTTTTATAACAGTTTTTTGGTGATGTAAAATAAGCGTATATTTCAATACCAAGGCAAGTGTAACAATAACGGATGTGTGATAGGCCTATGTTGAAATAAATATCCACAAAAAGCATTCATAACATAAAACTAGCAATGGCAACATCGCAGCACCCTGTGGGACTCCTATATTTATCAATGTAAATTCAACAGTATTACTCATTACATACTATAACGTTTCATAATTTTTTTAAATACTCTGTTGAATGCAGAATACTTTATTACAAAAACAATGGGTTGCTAAAGATGAACGAACTCTTCGTGGTTGACATGGTCAAAGGCTTTCGCTAAATCGAAAAGATGATAAAGATGATTTCTTAAGGAGAAATCATCTTTTCGATTTAGCGACTTTTATTGGATTTTTTATTATTAACTATTCCACTATAAACTGTGATTTAATCATAAAAGGACATATCATTATCATAAATAGGACATAGGCCTCTCAATAGAAAATAAATTTTGCTTTGCCTAATAAAATAAATATACAGTCTTACTGGGTTGAACATAAATAATTCATCAAATTTGAACAGTAACATATCTTACATAGTAGAAATTCATGAATATGGTCCTTGAAATCCTGTTCACAGTCCTATATTTATTAAGGTCATTAACACATTATTGTTTAACCGAGAAATATAACCATTTAATTTTACAGCACTTCGTTACTTAAATACTTTGTTTACAAAATCTTTAACGGCTTTAACCTCCTTAATGAGTTTTGTCCCTTTTCTTTCTTATCTATGGCTGCTTGCTATCCTGTTTTAGTATATTTCTATTCAGTTTAGAGTTCGCATTAGAACTCAGTGCACCGGAGTGCAGTTAACTGTGACAATTGTAATACCTAATTATTTGTTTTTAATAATGGTGGCGTTGATCAGATATAAACCGAGGGTGTCATATGATAGTGGTGGCAGCGGTAAGTCCACATAAACTTTTTTTTAAATGAGCCTGCCAAAAGCTCTCTACTCTGCCTTATGGAGAGCATGAGAAAGGATTATTATTTGATTACCAAGGAAGGATTTTACTATTCGTTTTGTTTTCTACTTATTTTTATGGCATCTTGCAATTGACTATTATTGGCAACTATTTACTATTCAATTACATATATTAAATTGTTTTCAAGATTTGAATCGATTTTTATTGAAAGAAAAAAATATTTCTATCTTTCTATCTAATCTCACTACTGGAAAAATATAAGTGCTTACTCACTTAGTATCTTATGATTTATAACCAAACTTCTTCGAAACAGCTGCATCAATTTTTATTCAATTTTGAGTGCATTTTGGGTAGGTCTAAGAATCGACCAACATCTATTTTTCATACCTCTAAATGATAAGATTGACCTATACCTAAATTTTTTTTACATGGTAAAAAAAAACGTTGCCGGTTCAGCTAATTAGCATCTTCTAGCCTAGCCTTTATTATTTCCAAGAATATTTAGGGTCGGCTACTGCCGGGTCAGTTATAATGCAATAAAAAAAATTAAATACTTTCAAAACATACATAAGAAACGTGACATAACTATAAACAGATTACGTGAGAATGACCGAAAAAGATTTTCATTCAAAACGAAATAATGTATAATTAGTTTGTTAAAATATAATACTTTATGTAATGCAACCAATCGGCCAAAAGTAGATAGTATTTTTGAATCAGTAGCGGAAAAAAGTCATAAAGAAAATATATTATTAAAATAAAATGAATAAAACAAACTCACTTACCTACATAATTAAAAAAAAAACTTTTTCAAAAATAGAATAATGAGTTCGGAAATTTAAGAAAAAAACTCACATTTCGTCTATGACACAGTTTCTGTTGTGGACTTTGTTTCCAAAACATGTCTTGGCGTTAATATGACTCGCAAATAGACGTGTGACGTTTGCCTGGAGATGCGAGTGAACCCACCCGACAAATATAGCTTGTCTAGACATTCGACGACACAAATACTTTTAGACTTTACACTTCCGTGACCAACTTGACTAGAGTATTAAAATAAATAAATTTGAACTGTTATATCACATTTGTCTGTATACGTAATTTTTGACATACAATTTTTTTAGTTAATACATTTCACAATATGATAAACATATTGTGGTGCAAATTAAAATTATTTGTAATATCAAATTGTAATCCGAATAAAAAAATACGACTAGTCGCAGGGTCTTCTTATAAATATTTACACATTACATGAATTTAGAAATTAGAACCTTACGAACGCAACAACACAAGATGTAATAATATTTCTTTAAACATATTATAATAAATTATGTTTTGTAGAAAAATAGACTCATAATAAAAAAATACTCAATTCTCATACTTGAGATACCCACATTCTCAGGTGAGCGATTAGATGTTAAATTAACGTAGACCTTCTTCAAATACCAATCAGTCTAATGAGTAATTAATCGTTTACAGTGAATTTTAATTGATTTACGATAAAGTTCCTGCACGATGCACTCGTTGTTAAATCTGCATTCTTATTTACATACATATCATTAAGACTCCATTGAGTCTAGGCAAACTTAAGACATCGGCTGTGTTACCAGCTTCGCGCCATTTTGAGCTTTTAGATTATTAGAAAGTATTTAAAGTCGTTTTATATAAGAAAACCCTGTTCGATCCTGTCTGCCCAGCGAGGTGTCATGGGCGAAAACATATTTTCTAAGGAGAGGCCCATGTTGAGAAGCGGTCTGTTAAATCAACCAAATCAAATGTTTGATCAATGCCAGTATAATAAGGCCGGAATATTTGCTACTAGTTGTTAGTACCATTCATACATTTTCAAATTAGTACAAATATGAATTTATCACGGCATGTGAAAGTTCAAAAGTTCACAATACTTTTTTCAAATCATTATTTACACTGATAAACGATAATTTTCGTATCTTGAAGCTATTGTCCAACAGTCCGCATGACTTAAAACTTAGACATTTGCTAATAGCAGACTGCTTTGTACTAAGCACAATAGACACTACCACAAAGGAATGCCAAGATTACTACTGGCATGAAGGACCATATATATAACCATCTCTTAATTTCCCTAGGTCTAAGTTAGTATTGGTGACATAATAGTCATTAAAGTATGATTCTGGGCGCTCGTGTTCTTATATTATTAAACTAAGAAATGCAAGTTTGATAACCATGTGTTACGCCTAACACCAATGTAGTAAGACACTGAGTTCTTGAAAAAAAAAACTTACCTTTGCATTCTAAAGTATTAAATGATATCTCCATTTTGGATATCCATATTTATATCATATTTCTCTTTTTAAGAAGGAATTAGTTTCATGTCACACTGTTGTGGCTATTGGAAATAAAATTCGAAAGCCTTAAAAGCTAATATTATTGTATGTTTATTTATTTCTTGATTTAAGAACTATTTCTTTCCTAAACGTACTTACGAAAATAAATGATCGTTTCCTTTTCATTCTTGAAATTTAACTGCATCTCGGGTTCAGACAGAATCTATAAATACATGTCCATATTAATCCGAGATGGTTGATGCGCGCGCAGTTCTCCGCGCACCGCGCTTCGTATCGAGACGCGCCAACGTAAGAACGTCACGCAAAACGCGTTATTTTTTACGTTGCATACGTCAGTATTTACGGTTCGTATTGACGTACGCAACGTCAATTCTGACAGATGTCATTATTTATGCGCGAGTGTTAATAAAGTTGTCTATAAACATATGCTCAAGAGATTGCGAAACTCATTGTACTATGTCGATTTGGCAAAAGAAATGAATTCCATTGTATCATATCGCGTTAAATAAATAATAAAAAATAAGTAAAAAAAAAATAATTTAAATGCTGATTTGGTAATGTAAAAAGGGTTTGTTTTAGGAATTTTAAAAATGAAGTTATCAGCTTGTGATGTCATCAAATATACTCCAAAAATAAATAATTTATTCAATATACTAAAACCATCTAGACATTAAAAAATCACGCAAATCTTTAACATAATAACACAGTTTGAAATCAAATGAAACAAATTAATTATCTTTTAGTGCTGGTAGACTAGCACA
Source organism: Hyphantria cunea (assembly GCA_003709505.1). Lineage (NCBI taxonomy): Eukaryota > Metazoa > Arthropoda > Insecta > Lepidoptera > Erebidae > Hyphantria > Hyphantria cunea. The sequence continues at coordinate 466,622 of PKRV01002653.1, forward strand.
AACATGAAAGAGTATTATTACTCTAAATTAACTAACTAACAAACAACCGCATTATCAGTTGAAAAAAAATAATTACAATTCTTGAGATCAATTAATCTTACAAAACGTAAACATGACTATAATTTATATGTCACATACTTACTCAATAGATAAAATATCATGAAACACTTGAAAATAAAAAAATAACTATGACTCGCGTTCAAAATACGTAGAGAGCATCATCGAAGCACTCACCAATAAGTTCATAATGCAGTGTATGATTCACTCATACAAACTCATCATAAGACTTCGATACACACTCCACGTAAAACAACTCATTCATGTGACGTAAAAATTGTAAAACTAAATACACCCACGCACTCAGCTCAACACAAAAAACCTTGCACCATCTACAATTTGGCAATTGTTATTGTGCGGTGGATTGTACTTTCATACATTGCAGTTTTGAGTTTTGGCTCACACTCGATTCGTTTAAATTGAGACTAATTTGTTTAATCACTCGCATTTTCCGGTGAAATTCTATTTTGTTTCATTTATTTGTCAGTCCAATGTGTGTTATGGGTGCGTTATGTCGGTTCCAAGCGAAATATGTCATAGGTGAGTTCATTTAATTATCTATTCTTAAAATAACCAAATATAACCTCAAAAACATCAAGTAATTTATCAAGAAATAAAAAATATGTACAAAAAAATAACAAACCGGCTAAAATAATCTACATAGTGAACTAGTTTTGAATCTTCAAAAAATAAATAAGGAAATGAATTATGTAAAAAGTCATATGATGTTTTAGTTTATTTATCTAAATGTATTTATAGTAGTTTTTCAGCGATAACTATATATAAGTTTAGATTATTCACTTTGGTGTATCTTCGTTTAAAACTGGTAACGTAATATGTCATTGGTTTCTTGCATTAGGCCTCTTCACGATTTATAGAAACTATTTTTTTTTTAATAATTTTATTATCTTTCTAACATTTTGTTTGTAATGCGAAATGATAAAATATAATTTAAATGTCGATTTGTAATTTTAAAGTAACAGATTTTTATTAAATACGTGTGAATACATACGAGGCGCTCGTAATCCAGTTGCACTCGGTGATTAGAAACAATCACCGAGGGTAAGCAACGACGGGAGGTCAGTACCTGGATGGGTGACCGCTGGTGGCACAATGCCATGAGTGTCAAGGTGGTCAAGTTAAGCAGTCGGTCCGGGTTGTTATCATAGGATACAACCTTGTCTTGCCAGTCCCCAGCACGCACTCGGCCAGCGTGGGGACGTATGGTCTTAACCCCCGCCTGAGAGGAGACCCGAGTCCAGCAGTTTAGAGAGAGAGAGAGAGAGAGATTCAAACTACCCTCTTGCTCTATCAAGTAATGAATTATTTAAACAAGGAACATTATTAAAAATAATACTGCGTCAATATCTGTCATCTTTATTAAATTCATTTTTTAAATAAACACATAAGTTGTATATGTATATCGTAATCACCCTTAAAATTCTTGATTTTGATACAACACTCAATGTATTTTGATATCCTAATTTCTTTTAATTTTGATATACTCAGTGTCACTCTCACGACTAAGACAAATCTATTGACACCACTCACATAAAAATACGATGAGCCATTTAGACTAAGACTAGGGCGTGCAAAAGAACTAAACACACATAAATAATACACTCGAAAAACATAACCCTCCTTTGGCAGTCGGGTAAAAATAGCGGTACATTTCGAGTATAAACAAACTTGTATAAATCACGATTAACTTAGTATTTAGGTAAACAACGTTTGCAATATGTTCGCTACATACGAGAAGAGATCTGTTTACGAAGCTCTCCATATTTCAACCGCACGAAACGACACAGAAAGCATCCTAATAAAGGACTTTACATAACGGTTAATGAATTAACCACCAGCCACAGCCACGAGCCGGCCCATTCGTGCCAAAGCGGAGCCACCCTTTTGGCAAGAATGGGCCGGCTCGACCGGAGTGATACCTCGGTCTCATAGAAAACCGGTGTTAAACAGCGGTTGCCCTGTGTTTCACCAAGTGAGTGAAGATACCGGAGGCCCACACCCAACCCTTCCCCCAAAGTCCGGCAACGCACTTGTGACGCCACTGGTGTGGCGGGTGTCCATGGGCGGCGGTAATCACCCACTCAATCTGCTCGTTTTCACGCCATTGCATAAAAGAAACTAATTTGTCAATTCTCTCTCTCGTGTTAGTTCTATCTCTATCCGACTAATTATGGTCCTCTATTCTAATCTTCCACAAATTAGCGATAGAATTGGTATCGGCTTCTAAAGGGATAACATTATTTCTGTATATTCTGAGGATCAGGGCAGATCATAGCTAGGGCCTGTTTATGAGAAGAACAATATTGCATCCATAACATGTTTGAGATTAACTTCATCTCATTCTCGACAGTATTCATGTATAACTTTTCAATTTTAATTGTAACTTTACCTTGGAATGTGAGTGTCGAAATCTATATATTTTCGATACAACTTGCCTTTTTCCTTTCCATTTCTATACAGCTCCGTCTTCGTCTTTTAGTTCCACTTCTATCGGAGGTTGGACAGCATCAGGAAAGTTTTAAAAGCTATGAAAATGTAAGTTTCACAATAATAACTTTACACTCATGACACGGCCATCTGATTCCATATTAGAGCGAACCTTAACTATGGTACTGTGATTTATTAAACACGTACATTTATGCGTTCATATTGACATTCAATTTGAGGAAAGAATCCAGTGTAAAGGCACCTTAATGGCGTTAACCACTGAGTCACTACAGGACAGACAGACGAACTATATTTAGACATCGCGCGTGCGAATGAAAACATCCTTTGGCTAATGCATTTGTTAGCGACCCCTTGCGAGATCTACCAACTTGTTAAATTATATCTGAGTTTAGTCAGACTTCCATTAATAACGAAGAAGATAGTATCCGCTGAGATTTTCATGTTTATCCAGACCAATTTCTTTAAGTCCTTAAGAAAATTAGTCTTGATAAACATAAAAATGTCGTCAGCAATATTTAATGGTCAATTGTAATCGATAACTTTGATAGGCCATGGTCATAAGCTGACTGAATAAGCTAAGGCTTTTAAACTTTGTTCCGCCGCAAAGACTCGAGGGTTGCCACTCGTAAAAAACTTAGTTAGGAAAAGACAATCTGCCCAAAACGTTAAACAATTCAAAACTGATAGCGTTGACTTATAAATTACTACTAATTTGTTATTCTGAAATACAAAATTTTTAGTTTTTAATACGGACGTACAATGTTTATACAGAAAAAAATCAATCATAGCTCATAATTCCTTAATTCAGGTAATTTGGGTACACGCAAATTGGCCAGATAGACAATAGACAACCGTATTTTTTTCCATTCTATTTTTTTAATCCGCGTACTGGCAATAAAACTCATTACTTCCTCATTATGGTAGTTTAGTTACTCAGAATCACGGTGTTGCCAACATCAATAACTCAACAACACCATGTGCGTGCAAATAAGTTTCTTGACCTTGTTAAAGATCGACTTGGAACAAAGGTACAGTCTTCAACAGCAGTACAATAAGTATTAATATTATTGCACGATATTTCAGGTTCTCTCTTAAAAGGATACTTTTAACTAGCGGGTTCAATGAACTTAAAATAATGTAAAATAGGGTGTAATCCCACTACACTTCCCAATGAGATCCTCTGCTATTCGGCTAGGAGCTAATTTTACTACGATCACAAAAAATCCAAAGAGGAAGTTATTGATGCAAGTTCAACGATGGAAGTATCCTCTGTGATTTTACTTGATTCATATACTACCTTTTAATTTAGTTACCAAGGCTTGATGGAACATCAAATTATTTGGTAACATTTCATTTTTTTTTAATATGCTATTCATCGATGTAAAAGTATTTGACGCTAGTATTTCACTATTTCTAAACAATATATGTTATTGTAAATTATGATATGATTCTCATTACACTTTGTATAAAACAATGTTGTTGTTTTTTTGTTGACATATTGTTGATTATATTACTACAAAAACTATTAAAGTCAAATGTAAAAAACACACAGCTTAAAACAAACTATTTTAGTGTTTGAAAAATCTATCGGAAAACCGTTCTTGATATTTAAGGCTCTAGATAACTTTTCGGCTTAATTTTCTTTAATAGAAATTAAATAATATAAAGATTACTTTTTAAATTAAAATCAAATTTCGAAAAAGTTTTTTGCTAACCATACCAGACATCCAAAAGTCAAAGAAATCGAATCATAAAAAAAAGAACTTTGAATATTATATTACTATTTTTTTTTTGTTTTTGTCAACACAGAAGGCGAATTGGAAACCGAATGGCTGCAGTCAGCAGGCCTCGGTTCTCTGGCGGCACCGTTCCAAGCCGGTTTGGAAGTCACCGAGGCCCAACTGGGTGAGGCAGTTAGGCCTCTACCCAGAGAACAAGCAGCAGCAGTTCGTCGGAGGGTCCGGAGGCTCAACAGAACAGTCAGGAGGAAGCGAGCTGCTTCCAGAGCAAGAAAACCAGACATAAGGGATGTGTTTAGGGATTTGGAGGTGAGTGATGTTTAAGTGAACTAAATTTTTCAATTTAGCAGTATCAAAAACACGAAATATATATAAATGGAGCGAATCGTGGATAAATTTATTTAAATTGATGATGATTTTAATACTTTTTGAAACATATATGTTTCAAAAAGTTTAAGTAAAAATCCATTTTGTCTATGGGTATGAACTGAGATTCTAAACCTCATTAGTAGCTCCTATCAGAAAAATGATACTCTAAGTTTAAAGTGTCACGATTTAAAGATAGTCTTTAAAGCCGGTAGTATTTAAAAAAAGAACATTAAATTCATATTCCGAACGCCATTTTCGGAATATAAATTAACCTTCCTTAGACGTTGACTACATTGTTTAGTGTGCAACCGTACACATAAACGCCACCACATACTTACACGAACCGAAGCCAAAATTAGCTAAACGTGAATCGATGAATCAGAATACGTACTCATATTTTAACCAAAAAAACTAGGTAAAAAATAGTCTAGTTTGGATTTCCTTGATTGAATGAATCAACCAAATTGAAGATTATAACCTCAACATATCACAAAAGATGATTTTGTGAAGAGGAAGTCGTAAGAAATATATAATTTGGTAATCCAGCATTGTCACTGCTTGTGTCACTAGGATTTGGTGTCTTGTCTAGATTTTGAAGATTATTTCCTGAGTTACGTTTAAGCTTATCATTGATGTGAAGTAGGATGTTCCGCTTCACTCATTAAACGTTCAGACTGAAAGAACTTTCAACTTTTTTATAGCTAACTGTGCTAGGTATTCGTTGCAATGTTTCATTCTTATTTTACAATACGAGAAAACTTAAAAAGTTGTGTCAAGTCTTCAAACTTCTGAAGAAATTGGAATTTTGACAATGATTTTAACTTTTCTCTGAATAATATTTATTGATCATGAACATGAATATTTATCATGAAATTGTTCATTCATGAATGCCTGAGTTGAAACAAAGAAACGAGTAAGAATATTTTTATTTCTTCGACATTTTTTGGGAAAATCACTTCCAACAAAATGATTAAGCGTTTAATTCTATGGTTGTATTGTGTGTTGTTAAAAATTGATACGCATTATTACGCATTTTCTTTTTATTATTTTCTCTTTTATCGTAGCATAGACAACTATAGGTCTATATGCCGCGATTATTTGCGGTTGTCTGTGGTTAACCGAATGATAATTGTTCCTCATTAGTTTTTCGAACAGTAGGTTAATGGAAATGGTAAACTTGATCGCAAGCGGTCTTTTGCGGTAACGGTTTGACTACAGATATTGTTCGTGTGACGGAGAATGGTGTAAATGTGGTGACTCCCAAATGCAATAAAGCAGAACTTTCTACAGTGGCATCTAACGAAGGCACACTGAACTACGAAGTAACTGCTAATACTGTATCGCGATATGAAAAGTTCACACGTCGATTAGCAAATATAACTTCCGCAACATTAATAATTGATTTGCAGACAGCCTGACCTGGAAGAAATATCTTCAATTTGTGTTGGAGAGGAATGAGACCCTTTACTAAACATTAGTATGCAGTTACACTCTTGAGTATCTATAATGTCAAGGAAACAGTCTATATTCAGATCTAAATAAACGTTTATTCAAATCAACTATGTTGTTATAATTTTTATAAATTGATTTATGTTTATATTAGAGTTCAAGAGTAACTAATAATAGTTACTCTTGAATATAATATCATATATTAATGAGTTCTAAATGTTTCTGATATTCGTAAAGAATCGATGACATGTACGTTAAAATATGTTTAACTTCTCGTTTACCGTTCCGTGTATTAGGGCTAGATAACAAGGTAATTAAGGTTTTAAGGGAGAACAACCTGTTTAGTTGTATCACATAAGTGGAACACTGTACGCTCACCTATTTGTGTAGTAAAAGCCGTGAAAATTAAAAAAAAAGAACTTTTTTTTCATATAATACTTTTCGTAATCCCTGTGCATTTTAATCGTTTTAAAAATAAAATCATTATTTTTTAAAATTCGAAAGTAGGTTGTATGATAACCTAAAAAAAGTAGATATTATCTATGTCAATAATCAAGCAAAATGCCGTGTCAATTTTCGTTAAATCAACATAAAGGCAAACAAGAACGTGTGATAAATAAAATGATGAAATCACATTAACTGATATTAATTTTTAGAGAATTACGCAAAATTTATTGTGTAGCGTAATGTGGTAATTACTCGAGTTAGTGTTGTACTCGGTGCGGACGCATTGCGTTGCATCCGTCGGTTAACTTGCCACTGTATTACAGACACCGAAGTGATGTGCGCTGGTATACACACCGGTGTAAAAACTGCGGGTTCAACCCGTTGTTGACAATGATTTGTGACACTGTGAGACACAAAGTGTACGATAAAGTGGTGAGCTGCAAAGGGATTGCATTCGTAAAGACTTACATCGATGCGTTGGTAAATACTTCCAGTTTTATTATAGCCTTGTATTTTGAAAGTTTCAGTGATGAAATTTTTTGTACTATGTTGTACAACTACAGGAGTATAGTGATAACATGCCTCGAGCGTTTATAATAAGTTATGATAATTTCGAACACATTTTAATAATATTGCTTATGGTCAATAAAACAAGTAATGAATTATTAAAAAATTAACCCCGACTGCGTCAATATCATATATAACCATAAAAGTTATATATATAATTGTAATCACTGTTAAAAATTCTTTATTTTGATATCACACTCAGAACTATTTTGCTATTTTGAAAGCTTTTTTTATCCAGTTCACTTTTTGGCTTCAAAAATCCTTAATTTTATTTTATTTTATTTCGATATACCCAGTGTCACTCTCGCTACTAAGATATATTATCTATTGACACCAATCATATAAAATTACGACAAGCCGTTTAGGCTCCAGGGCGTGCCAAAAAATATACATAAAAATATAATCCTCGTACTTTCGCAGTCGCGTAGAAAACGCTAGTCGTCTAATAATTTTCGACACTTGCGCTCAGTAATAACACTATATATTTAATTTTCAAATGAATAAAGTATGTAACTACTTTGTAACAATATTTTAAAGATATTCTACCATTACCTTTCAAAAAGCATTATCCTGTGGCGAAATCCACTTCTGGATTCTTCGCATGGCATTCTTTGAAATTCTTGGATTTCCTCCATTATAATGTGTATTTATTATACACATTATACATAAACCATCTTCTCGAATCACTCTAGCTATTGTTAAAGACTGCATTAAATTCAGTCTAGTAGTTTAAAAGATGTAAGGAAATAGACAGCGGAAGCGACTTCTCTTTATACATTATAAATATATAAGTTTAAGTTTCTTCTACTTAATTTCTTCTTTTACGGAAACTTAAAGGTTCTCGTAGATGAGTTTATTTAATATATATAAAATATAAGTTTATTAAGTATTACTTAAAATAGTTTTACAGTGTCAAACATAAGCATATAGAAAAAAAACGGTTATTTTCATATTAAATAAACACTTTCCAATTTTATTTATTAGTATAGATATATTTAATATTTACAAAAATGAAAGTATGTTAGAAAAAATATAAGCTCTGACTGGTTTGGAATTAGACCGCTCTGTGAGATAATTGTACGTACTATTAAGTTTATTAAAACATATCTTCTCTACATAAGGCTTTCAGTTACAGTGTCCTGAGATTAAGCCCAGAACGTAGGATTCACCTCGCTTATCGTTGTTTTTACTCTAGCACGCGGTTAAATACAACGATATTGATGGATTTACACATCATCTTCGCAGATTAACATTTGATTATCTGTCAGTTTTGATGCTCAAGTGTCTTGTACGATCTTTGGGACTTTCCTTGCTTGTGTATCTACGTATTATTGGCAGCTATATCTGTTTTATAACTATAAGTATGTTTTATATAGATAGTTAAATGTGTGAGCATTTAAAAAACCGGAAGAGGTTGTATGTATAATTGAAACTCATCACATTTAATACATATTTAGGTATACATCTGTCAGAGAGTGGGCACCTATGGTAGCTGATTAATTGAGGCGGTCAGCGATAAGGGGGCGGCCTGGTCGCAAAACTACAGCCAGGCCACAATATATTATGGCTGGGCTGACAGGCAGGGGTAAAGCCCAGGCTTCCTTAAAGATAGAACTTATAGACGCGGCATCGTTCCCGGGGGGAGACCTGAAATAACATGGTCAGGGTCCTCCTCAGGGCAGGGCGACTGATACCGGCCGCTGCGGTGGTTTTAAGTGGAATCACCACATACCTGGCTCCTCCGTCACCGAGGAGCCGGAGATCCGAAGGGATTTCCCACCTCGTCAACATAAAAAACAAAAGTATGCTATACATCTATACAAATATATATTAAAATAACCACTTTTTACTAAGTGCATATGCGTGTATACACGGGTACATATCCCAAAATAACTTTTTTTCAATTTTCATCTGTCTTTCTGACCGATTTTGACGGGACTTTTACTAGCAAATAGCTGATAATATAAGAACTTAGGCTACTTTTTTTAGACTAGCGTTGCCCTGCGGCCTAACCCACGGTTGTTGTACCGGGGCTCTTAATATATACACATAGGACTCAAGACATAGGTCTCTTAGTTGGTCTATGTCCAACAATGAACTGTTAAAGGCTGTTGATGTGATCGCTGTTTAAATATCTCATATTATAATGAATAATTAACATTTATATGTTGTCCTGTAGGTATGAATCTTATTGTATTTTAACAATTAGGTTAAAGCCGTCTTTTTGCGTTTGATGTTTCGGATAACCGTCCTATCGGATTATGAAAATGAGGGAACAGAGAGTGCACATGTATTTGCGCACACACTTGTGTACTAAAAATATTTTTTCCGTAACTGGTCTCCGTTGAGACCTGCCGCCGTGGCTGAAATCGGCTAGGAGAACATAATACGTACAAAAAAATATAACAATTTCTGATCTTTTTAAAATATCGTAAGATAGTTCGCTAATTTGAGATTTTGATAATAAACATTGACTGGACTTTGATAAGACTAAATTGTTTGAACAACAAAGTTCACTTTGGAAACTGAACACACGTGTTGTAAATACAATGATATAACTATGTGAGATATAAATATTAGATAAATAAATTATCTAATGTTTTAGTAAGTGCCAAAATCAAGATAAAACATAATATAATCTATATTTTTTCCACTCATTTTCATCCTCCTTTCTTTATTATGTGGAGGACAGGGTTTTATGTTCCTCCTATACAAAGAGAGGATCCTCAGACCAGGTGAGGTGACCTGGTGGGCCACTGCCCAACGACTGTTGTTCGGAAGTTGTATATATGCTAATTGGCGCGAAAACTTCTATTGCACGATTCAGTATTGGTAGTTTCTACGTTTCCTTCGTTATATCGTAGTTCGACGTATCTTCGGTAGATGGTGCTGTTGTATACTTCTGTTGCGCTGTATGTGGAAGTCGCTACTGTTATAATGATATAAACTATTTTTCTATCGGTCCCTAGTTGCAGAAAGGCTGTTTCTTAGAGTTTATTGCTAATTCTCTATATTTTAAATATATTTATTCATTTATTAAATTTTCCTGAGACTTCCCAAGTGTTACAGCTCGTTCTTGGGTCACTACTGTTTCGCCTGGCCTACAGGTGTCACAGAGGTGGGCGTATGGACTAGATTAGTTCCTACTTCACTATATATTATACTGAGCATTTTGACGAACGTAAATTATCGAATAATATGTATTGAATTAAATAACGTAGCTCAGGTTTTAATTAATGGCAAGAATATACAGAGTATTGTGCTGGTCGCTTGATGTTACAGAATAGAGTGATAGCTATACATATATTAGAGCTCGCAAGTGCACAAATAGGCGCGAAATTCAAATATAGAATATTACATTCAAAAGTACATATGCTATGCAAGTTTTATTTAGGTATGATGTAGTTTATACGCCGATAATACCTAACGAAATAATATATACTTTTCAACAGCAAATAAACGACTAACACAAAAAGTACCCTCATCACGAAAAAAAGTATTTTATTTTATGATTTTTGTATAAATCGTAATTAATTTTTTTGCTCATATTGATTTCCGAAACTTTCTTACCGTTCTTTTCTTAAACGTGTGTTTTGCTAAGGAGCATACGATAGGGTAGTTAACACTATACTTAGACCAACAAGACCCAAGTATGATTGAAAAGAGACGGACGAAGATGCGTGCCTCAGCTTGTATATCTATAAATGTGATAAAACTCTGATGACAATAAAACCAATCAAGTTAAGTTGAAAATGTTAATAGGTACGTTTCCTAATCCAAAAGAAAACACATTTTTCAACATAAACCTTCTTGTAGTGAAGCGCGTAAAGAAGATAAACGAATGTGGAACACCTCCTTCTTCTGTAGTTTGTTAATAAGCACTCAAAGAGCCTTGGCACAAGTAAATAAGATCACTGAACGATCATGTGACTCTCTTTAAAATTCTCGAGATAAATAATGCGGCAGTAACTATTTACTTTAGATAAGATATCGATGAGCTTGTTTACAATTCGTGTATCAATCAATATATTTGTGTGTTCGTATTTACATAAGAACATAATATTAATATGACAAATATACTTAATACCGATCGCTTCTCACACAACAAAAAATACCGTAAAGGACATAGTGTTTGTTGCTATATAAAACGAATTTTAAACATGGAACAAAGGATTTAAATAAGACAACATGCATATATCTAATCTGTATTTTAATCGTCAACATAATTGTTTTGCAATATTATGCAAAGATTATTTCGTCTTTACGTCGTCTGTACTCAGAATATCAATAATTTCACTGATAGCTATCTTATTCAGTTTCATTTATAAACATATGAACAAATTACGCTGTTAAAATACTATCAACAATAGAAATTTCATAGCTATTTAAAGGCAGCGTACGTGCGTTTAAAACTATAGAAGGCTTTATAACTAATTAGAATTAATACTCACAAAATCAATAATAATTTACGCCATTTTAGGCATATCATTGCCGTGCACGATTTTATATTCTCATGACCCAATGGAGCGTGCGGGAAGCATTTATTATTTTCTATTTTTTTTAACGTGGCCAAGGTAACACGGGCAGCGAGCCTAATCACCAGTAAAGACCGTATATTACACGTATCTATTCTTTATGGATCATGACTGAGAACATCGTTACTGTAGATGTTTTAAGAAGGAAGATCCGCTGAGGGTATTTATATATATGTAATTTCTTTCGGTCAAAGTATAGAAGAACTTTTCGAAGGTATTTAACTGAAAGGTTTTATTGTAGAAATAATTAAAAATAATTTTTCAACTTTATTTTGCACTGTCACTTACAAAGAAAATGAGTGGCTTAAAAGTCCTCAAAATATATTTATTGTTTTCTACCATATTATAAAACAGTATTAACCGTCTTAAAGTAAGCGGTCTTAGTTACTTAGGGTCGTTTGCAACACTAGTGCGACCACGCATGCTTGCACGTTGCTTGAAACTAACTGTTGCATATAGACAAACAACAATTGGAATAACAATATCATAATAGAAGCGATGGGAATAATAATGAATTTATCAGAAATGTTGTAACAGATATTATCGGGGCATACCATGCTATTGCTGCGGTAAATATTCATTTGTACTTTCATTTGTTGTTTCTACCGTGGTCAGATTAAAAACAAACTATCTAATTCCATAAAAAAATTTTTATTCTCTTTCACCAATTGTAAGCAAGAAAGAAGGTTAGCACCGAGGAGGTTTTTATCCGGTAAGAGTTTGACATATGCGTCGCCATGTTGTCATTCTATCCCGCACTAATTTAAAAAAAAAAACCAAACAATCACTTTATCTCTTATAAAAAAAATGCCATTACTTATAAAAAAAATGTGATATTTGGTTATTATTTGCAATTATAAATTATATTACAATAATTAGTGCAATTCTTTCGAAAAACTAGTTTAGACCAGACCATAACGATTGTCATAGAGTTATTCTAAATTAGTATCAGATATATGTAGTTCATAGTTAATTTCTTTGATTTGACAATAAATATAGGTCTACTTTTTTTAATGGCATAAGGGGCAAACGAGCAGAAGTATCGCCTGATGGTAAGTGATTACCGCCGCACATGGATACCCGCACACCAGAGGCGTCACAAGTGCGTTGCTGGCCTTTGGGGATGGGAGGGGAATGGGGGAGGGTTTGGTGTATGGGCCTCCGGTATCCTCACTCACTCGGTGAAACATAGCGCAAGCACAGTTCTGTGAGGCCGTGGAATCACTCCGATTGGCCCGGCCCATTCGTGCCGAAGCGTGGCTCTCCCACGGAAATGGGCTTTCAGATTTAAGACTTTCAATAGATTAATATTTCATGAAATAGATCAAGATAGCCCTGGACGTATCCCGACACGACTACTTACTTATCAGTAATTTATCACTTCGACATCCCCATCCATAATCTCTGGCAATTAGAACCTGATCCACTGGTTCTATCGGCCTGACACACAAATCTACTATCCACTATAGGGCATGGCTATGCGACTTCCGGTATATCCGCTTAGGACATACCAAGACAGGTTCAGTCTAGTTGATTGCAGATCAGATGTTTAATAAGGAAACAGCGCTTTCGGTGTGAAACAGCGCTTACGCTGTGTTTCATCGAGTGAGTGAGGATACCGGAGGCCCAAACCCCAATCCAACGCCCCCTATCCCCCTCACCATCCCCTTTCCCCCCAGGCCGCCATAGTGTGGGTCACCATACTGCATTGTTCTTTTTCGCATTGAGGATGGTGACCACCACTCTTGGATTCTGCTCATGCTTTCCATCAGGCAGGGCAGAGTCATTTTGGCAGCTTAAATATATATAAAAAAAAAAAAAAAGGATGTGTCTACATTATCTTGATTGTTTCAGGTTAAAAATATGTTATTGTTGATTTATCCAAACTTATTATTGTAAATTCGAAAGTCGGCTAAACCGTTGCACCGATTGCAATGAAATTTGGTATGAATATACTTTGATTCTTGAAGAAGTACATAAGCTCATCTTTACCGCAATAAATAACATACGCAGCCGCGGATAAAAGCTAGTTATTTATAAGACAGTGAAAATAATGTATTAAAAACACTGATAAATTCAGTGTTATATAAATAGAATATTTTTAAATGTTTTTTCCTTGAGTTCATGCTATTCATTATTTAGTCATTAATCTTATTTTTTTTTAAATTAACGATACCTACAATCATTATTAACCGTTGGAGTAAACAGGTTCTTGAGTGGTTACCGCGTCTCGGCGTAAAATGATGTGCGCAAGACGGCTGGCAGGACCTGGATGCGAGAAACTGTGAATCGAACTAAGTGGCGTGCAATTGAGTGGATGTCTAGCTGTGGACTACGATAGGCTGATGGTGATGAACGAGATCATTGAATAGTCATTATATATGTTTTATTTTATTTTTATATTATATAGATTTTAAGGATGACTGGTAGAGAATGCCCTGGGCATTAAGTTCGCGGATGTACTAAAGTGCATAAAGTTATAAATAAATAAATATAGGAGGTAACTATCATCACATGTATTTGATTTGACAATACAGTACATCTGTGACGTATGTTTGTGTCGATGTATGATTTTCTTAAACCGTGGTCTCAATTTAACGTTCATAAATGTCACTTAGTGTCTTAATTTAATTAATGATGTTGAATTTGAATATTTATCAGTTTTTGTACGTTTAATACAGAAGTGCGTTTTAACCTGCTATACTAAACGAACTTTCAATAAAAGGTGTACACAAAGAAGTGTCATTCGTAGATGTTGCAACGAAAAAGGTTTTACAATATCGTTGAATAAGCCTTAAAAAACTACGTTCACAAACGAAACTCAATAGAAAGATTGACATTCCTTTTGTAAAGAATTTCAATGTTCTTCTAAAAGCTTTGAGTCAATATATAGAATGTCAATGAACCCAACACAATATTACATGATAGTTATAAGAAAGTTATGTAATGACAATGTTATCGTTAATAAGGAGATATTAAATTGAAAATTCTTCTAAAAAACGAGCGAGTCATTAAATCATTAATCTAATATGGCTTTCTCCAAATTGTATTGTGTAACTGTGTGAGTTGAGGACAAAATGGACGATGATACGTAATACAGGTTTCTCTTTTTAAAATTACGCTTTTAGTTTTAAAAAGTTGAGACGAGGGACAATGACAAATGGCGACCGAGAAAATATTCTGACACTTAGTGACACGGTTAAATTTATTTTATACATGTATATAAAGTTGACAATAAGATTATAATTGCGCTTAACCTACATTGACGTTCTGGTGATTTGAAATATTTGTTACTTACTTACTATTACATGTCCTACATTATTATGTAGTGACTCATTACAACGAATTATTTGTGTTAGCTGTTTTATCAAGACAATACCTGCTTCCAGAAAAAAAATCTTATCTAGTCTATGCGGTAATAAGGTTTACTAATACTAAAATAATAATAAAAACAATAATAATATGCTTACTTATGTCCAAAACATTTGTCACTTTTGGGGTAAGTGTAAATTATTAAAAAAATGCGTGAATATTCGCGTTTTTTTTAATAAAAATATTAAATTTTAGAATTTATAATGTTACTTCAGACACGTAATAATAAACGATTTATCGTTTTAGATAGATAGAAAACTCTTTATTTGCACACTATAATATTACAGTTAGAAGAGAGTATATAAAATGCGAGACGGAGTGTACAAAGGGCGGCCTTATTGCCAAAAGCAATCTCTTCCAGGCAACCTTACATACAATAACTAAGTACATTAATTAAATGAAATTTGCGCAAAAAATCTTGCAAAGTAATATGGCCACCAATAATTTTATGAATAATTTTTAATTGGTAAACAATCTAAAATTCATACTATTCTTCATTTTGTCGCATTGTAGAATAAGAAAATATATAATTAAATATGTAGTATGTGGACTGAATAATCGAGTTTTTTTTCTTTCCCTGTTAGGCAGGAGACCTTGCTTGCCTACCACTTATGCATTCGCCAGAGTCAAGTTTTATAAATTTTTCTTTCTTAATATTATTGCAGTATTGCATCTACTTTACATTGCCTCGAGTGACATACCTACTCTGTGTAGTGTCACCGAGCAAATTGGAGCATAAATTAATTAGCGAATTAGCTCACGTAGTTATAAAGATGTTTGTTTGTGCCGTGAAATCTGGAAAAACGGGAAGAAGTGTTGTAATTACTTCGACTGCGGTGAAACAAAAAGGCAAGGATAGTTTTAGCATAGCCTGGTTGTATCTACGAGTACTAAACCGGTTTCAATGAAAGAGGTATTATAGAATCGTAATTATGAACCATGTGATATAGGCTATATAAATTTTACCAAACTACTTTCTATATATTACATATACTATAAAGCATGCGCACGTACCTATTTTAATAATATATTGCATGCTCTCAATTTTCTCAAAAAACATTAATCTCTCTAAAAATTTTAAAATCTATAAGGTACAATTTCCAATGAGGTTTCATCATCAGACCAGTTGTCTATGACGCGACCTTTAGTGATGTACTACTTTGTCTTTTAATAGTAAAAGATAAGTACCTACTTACCAATTTTGCACGATATCACAAAATCTTTTAAAGTAGGTTTTCCCACCGCTGCTTTCTTTTATAAATCATTTATATCGAATACTGAATCAATTTGTTCATAACGAGTGTAACGAAATGAAAACAAAACCTATGCTAATTTGTTGTAAGCTTTCACTTTTGTGCTAAACTTTTAACTTAGATAGATATCTGAGGTAGATACCTATTTTATTAATATCCGTTATTCGAATTGACGAAGTTTGACTAGATTTTATTAAAAATAATAAATTAATAATGAAAAACATTTTTTGTTCAACTTCGAGAGTCCAATCAGTTCTACATAAGTACAATTCTTTAAATGATGTATTTGTAATTGATGTCCAAATATCTATTATATATACATATATACAAATAAAATGTGTTATTTGTGGAATGGGGTATGTGGAATGGTAGGTGGAATGTTATCAAATGAATTATGTGTGGAAAAAGAAATAAATTCCAAGAGAAACTATCAAGAAATTAATGCCATTCCTGTGTTAGGTAGGTACTTACTAATTGTTAAATTTCTTATTTCAATTATAACTTTAATAACAAAAGTAATTTAGGGAGGATGTCAAATTAAGTCATGGATGACTGATTCGTGTATACGGAAGGTACATTAAAATCTGTACCTTATAAATATAATCATTACGATCTATACTAATATGAAAGTAACTCTGTCTGTCTTTTACTCTTTCATGCTTAAACCGCTGGACCAATTTCCGTGAAATTTGGCATGGACATACTTTGATTCTTGAGGAAGGACATAGGTTTTCGTTATACCGCGATAATCGACATACATGCGGGCGGAGCCACGGGCAAAAGTAAGGACATTATATGGTCTTGGCAAAAGTGATACGGTACCCAGTTGATCTTAACTAGAACTTGAAAATTAACAAACATAAATGTCTATCATTATTCACTGTCATAGCCATTTGTTGACGTAATTTAAAGTAATGAGTATTTAAGTACTCGAGAATATTGTAATTACTATGCGCCACTACTTTTGAGTAAAAATGTTATTTGTTACTAAGTCGAGAACAATATTATGTAAAATCATTAAATAGAACATAAATCATCCATGTTACAGCATACACGTTCGATATTCAACATCACTTGTAGGCAATAGACAATCACAATTATGTCATTTTTTTTGGTTTTTTCGATTGTGATCAAGGTCTGATCATCAGACGTATCAAGTTTCATTTATTTAAGTCCGGATTAGAACGCCTGCATTTTAAACATGGAAGAGTCGTTAAAACATTAGACGAAATTAGCGGCGGAAATGTCCCGAAAGCTAGAACTCCACTTTTTTAAAATTTGTTACATAAAAGCCCATTATACGGCCTATAAACTGTTTTTCTTATATTTTTGGCCTCATAATTAGACGCGATAGTTAAAAATACACATTAAAAAAATTGATACATTTAGTTTAAATTACAATAAAACGAACTTACTAATTTCCATTGCATCTTATGAAAACAAAAATAAAGTAATTGAAATACGTATACGTGAGTAGATTTTGTCGTCAATTCTAAAACCGACTAAGATAATAAAAATAACAGTAGGAAGATTTATGTTGCGAGTAAATTACTCAAAGAACTCGCCTAGTCGTCAACGTACCTGTCATTGACAGACCGAGTCTTAACGAGTACTAATGACACCTATTATTGATTAGCTAATATTCGGCCAAGGATTATTTCTAACGTTTTAAACATATATGTTTTAAACATATGTTAAATATGTATGTGGATAGGTTATTATTGTTTGCGCATTGTTGCCGTGTGTAGTGAATTCGCTTCTACTCACGGTAAAACCGGTGTGCTGTGTCAGTAGGTTGAGTTCGATTCCCACTCAAGATAAATATTATGTGAAGAGTATTGGGGTGTATTTATTTCCAACATAATATGTGCATTGTATGTGTCTGATTGACGCCAATAGGCTTGATAACAATGATATTAATATGACTAAAATTATAGCGGGTATATTATGGGCTCCATCCACCATGGGACCTGCAGGCGAGAGCCCTTGCGGCTATTTACCAGTGGCGCAAGGAGGCGCGGGAGTTGGGTCAGACTCGAGAAATCGATGATCAGAAATCCCAACTCCACCAGGCCCGTGACGACTCGGGAGCCGGAGATCGCAATATGTTCTCCGTCCTCCATAAGCGCAAGCCTGGGAGTGTTAGATGAGACCACCTGTCTCCCTAGCAGAAGCAGGCTCGGGCGGAGGTTTTTGGGGACAGCAACGAAAACATCGGCGTCCATACAGGAGCCATCTACAAAGCGAAGGTGGCCCGGAGTATATCGGGGTTCCAGGGTTTTCCTTCCTAGGGTGCACCTGGTTACCCTACACCCAGTACCCGAGACGGTATGTAGTTTTAGTCGGTTCGAGTCCAACATGCTTCTAAGAGATGGTATTCCGGGGGATTTCCGCACGGAAAAAGCAATTAGGTATATTATGGGCATCTATTATGGCTCTATCTATCCCTAAGGGGATAGAGATTCTTGGGTTGTCTGATGTACCAACATTTTTAAGATCCAGCGGCAAGATTATGTAATCACAACGTTGTCTTGCCAGTCCCCAACCAGCATTCGGCCAGTATGGGAACGTATGGAATTAACCCTCTCCTGACACGAGACACGAACCCTGCAGTGGGTCGTTATGGGTTGTTGATGATGACGAATAAATCCAAAAGTGATTTATATCTAAAAGTGACATGGCTTGATGTTTTCATTTTAATTATTATAGAACTCAAGTGGTAGTGAACCGCGGTCGCGCAGCGCGACTCCCGACTCATTGGATTCTCTGCCTAGCGGCGGCTCCGGCAGCCCGCCGACCGAGTGGGCCGAGCCCGCCACGCCGCCGGACTTCGTGTAAGTATCCCTGGCAAATAAAAAAAGAGACCCTAGATTAAATCATTCGAATTTCAAATTTTGCCAGTTAATGCCAGTTAATTATGTGATAACTCGCTCTCGCTTACATGTAACTAGGATACAAAATAAGGCGCGAACACAAAATTAGTTTTACGGCCATTGACTACACATCGAATGACTCCTTTTCGAATATTAGATCGACTTTTGTCTTAGTATGTTCTAAATTTAATTTAATGAATATAATTATTAATTTCTTCGTATTTTACTTACTTGTTTAATGTAGCGAAATCAAAATTATTTTAGCAGGTGATGTAAATGAGAAAGGAATAGTTATCAATTTAAAGCCCTAATTAATTATTTTTTGATGATGGGAATTAAACTTAAGGTTTTCTCCCTTCAGCGACAGTTACCCTCCCGTGGGCACACACGCGCCACTAGCGCGAACGCCGTCGGCGCCAGCAGCGCGGCGCGCCCGCTTGTCGCCGCCCGCGCCGCCCAGTGCCCACTCTCCCCCGCTGCCCATGCACGAGCTGTTCAAGCCTAATGATCTACACTGGGCTGATATTGCGACTAACACTGGTATGTATTATTTAACAACATATTTTCTTATAAAAAAATATCAAGGGCAAAACGGTAAAAATGTTATATACGACCCCGCCTATTCATGTTTTGTAACATATTTTGAATTTGAAATCTTTTTTACAGAGGGAATCGAACTCCTAGGTTACCAAAGATACGGGACAGTTCAGGGGCCGAGGATAGGAAAAGAACGAATAAATGGATCTATACTCAAAGACAATGATCCTTTTACGTAAGTAATAAACTTTAAAAAAAGCATTGACCGAATAAAAAAAAACAACATTAAGTTAAATTTCGAAATGATATTTTTTACAGAAACAATAAACTTGCGCATGCGCCAGTGTCTCGTGCGAAAAGCGCTGCGTCAGCGCAACAGCCGCTCAGCTTCGAACATAAATTCAATCTCGACAGGCAGATGATGGATCATGAGGAGGTGGGTTTCTTTTATGTTTACTCGTCGGAAATAACGATATGGCGGTAGTTCTGAATCTAGACATGCGGTAGCGTGTCAAGCCAAGTTCAAGCTAACAGAGCTGGCGAGCAGTTAATGATCTTTGTTCCCCCCCCCCCCTTTTTATTTAAAAGTATTGTAACTTTTTCAAGAAATGGGTTCTTAGGTGGAGTAGATTTTTTTTCAAGTCAAGTAAAAGACATTAGTTGAACAAGTTTTTGAGGATTAGATGTAGCAACACATTTTCTATGGATTATGGGAGTTAAACGTATAATCCGACACGTCATTTTTTACAGGATTGGCCCGAAGAAGACAGCTCAGTTGACATTGAGAGCATTGAAGAGCCACAACTGAAACGTTTGCCACCTCTACTATGGTTGGAGCTGACAGCGCTCTTTGATCGATACTCGCTACCCTTCCAGAAGAGGAAATCGCCTAAGAAGAAAAGGAAAGAAGGTTTGTAATACTCGTAGGCTTTACTTCCTCTTCAGGTAATCAAAAAATGTCACCACTCATATTAATCCCTTGGGTGTCGTGAGAGCCGATTATGATAACTACTACGATTGTTAATGATGAAGATGAAGCCATTGCTAAAAACATTCTTATAATACTATTTATCCCGATTCACCGGTAGAAATTTCACAAATCTTAAAAATGGCATGCATTAAATCATTTCTGTTTTTTCAGAGGGCTCAGTATTCGGCGTATCTTTGGAGACGTTGGTGCGCAAAGATATGATCATTTGGGAAGAAACTTGGAGTTGCGCACCCAGCGTAATTAGAGCCTTAACCTCGGAGCTTCATCAACGGACCAACGACGAGGGGCTGCTAAGGGTGCCGGGCAATAAACAGAAGGTGAGTGCTTTCCCCATTTTATATGTGCGCGTGTTTGGGGAAATCATATATATATTTGTGAATATAATGATCTAATTGCCCAGAAAAAGGTAAATACTATAATTGATTTATAAAGTGAAAGAGTCCGGCATTTAAGGATTGGCATAACTGAAATGAAACACGACCTCAAAGACAACGGGTTCCAAACAAAATTTTTGTTGCTAATTACGAAGTGAGTTCACCGGAGCCTAAACAACCCTTCTCTTCTAGAGGGTGACAATTTACGTATGCTCGTTTGCCTCATATACAATAATAAATTAATTTCAAAGTTTAGAGAACCGTTGCCTGCATGATTGGCTTAGTGTGTTCAAATCCCACATGGAACATCACCTTGTGTGATCGTGATCCACAAACAAATTTATCGAGTTTTAGTGTTCTTCGTGTCTGTTTCATGTATGTTTGAAAAGTCCACGGTGGCACAGGATGCATATTTCTAATGCGGGGACGATAATAATTTGTGCAGATCGAGGCTCTGTGCGGTCTGATAGAGCGCGCGTGGTACTCGTCGCGCGGCACGGTGGAGGCGGCGCTGGCGCGCGCGACGTCGCACGACGTGGCCGCCGTCTTCAAGCGCCTGCTGCGCGCCCTGCCGCAGTCGCCGCTCACGCAGGAGCTCATGAGACTCTTCTACCACACTTATTGTAAGTACTTACAGGGTACATTGTACAGTCATTGTACTTATCGTGGTGGCATATCAATTAGCGAAGACGAAATACGTTTCGGTGTTACAACACCGGTGTTATAATTATTTTCATGGTCTTTCGAGCCGGATATGAACCAACGGCCTATGAATTTCAATGTGAATGGAGAGCCAAAAGTTAGGAATGTTGTTTAAATTTTCCTCCTCCTGGTGTCGGTATCCTCGATTCTGAGGGTCGTAATTGTATTTGGGGCTATTCTGCAAGTGATAGCTTGCCACTTGTTTCCATCTTGAGCGGTATGTAGGGCAGCATGGATCGTAGTGCCGAGAGTAAAGTAAACTGGATCTGCCCAGCGCAACGAGCTACGGCCCCTGAGTCTTATCCTCTCTATCTTACCCACCATCATCAGTCTTTCAAGGTTATCAAGGCCTTCTTTCCTTGCAAAGTAACCTAAGTATTCAAAGATTCTGCAAAGGCAAATGTTTTGGTCTTTAACTTTACGACTTCTAAAGATATTTTATTACACTATGATGTACAGATCAGAAATTTGAGTTCGAAGGGAACACGTGAACTGTAAAAAATGCCATATCCCTTTATTTCTTTTTGGGATTACTTGTAACCAACAACGGTGACACTTTATCCATAACGAGACAAGATAGTTAGGTGTAGATTATAATCATTTTTTTGTTCAGCACTCAGTGGCACAACCCAAGGTCGAGCACTGAACCTGCTCGTGTTGCTCCTGCCGGCCGAACAGCGAGCCACGCTGCGGGAGGTGCTGCGTCTCATGAAAGAAATCGTCGCCAAATCCGACATCAACAAGATGAGCGAACACAACGTCGCCATGATCATAGCGCCTGCGCTCTTTCCACCCAGGTGAGTGACTTTTCTGGTAGAATTAAATGAACTCGTAATAAGATATTTATATCTACAAAGCGTGCGTCCTGTCCGTAATGACATACGGAGCCGAAACGTGGACACTTACGGTTCGACTGGTCCATAAGTTCAAAGTCGCTCAGCGTGCTATGGAGAGGGCTATGCTCGGCGTTTCTCTAAGAGATCGCATCAGAAACGAGGTGATCCGACAAAGAACCCAGGGTCATCGACGTAGCCCACAGGATTAGCAAGCTGAAGTGGTAGTGGGCTGGCCACATTTGCCGAAGAACCGATAACCATTGGGGTAAACGAGGTCTTGAGTGGAGACCGCGTCTCGGCAAACGTAGTGTAGGACGTCCACGGGCCAGGTGGAGCGATGATTTGCGCGGAACGGCTGGCAGGAGCTGGATGCGAGAAGCCATAGATCGAACTAAGTGGCCTGAAATTGGAGAGGCCAGTGGACTGCGATAGGCTGATGATGATGATGATGAAGATCTATAAAGCTGTGACCGAAGAGATCACGGCTTTATAGAAAACCGGTGTTAAGCTGCCTTTTGTAGCATTTTACCGAATAAGTGAGACCCGATGAATTAAACGATTACCGTGCCGTAATCGTATTGAATTATCACTTTTATAAAACTGAATCATAATAAACATGCTTCACGAGTGGAAAGAAGCTTCCCTTTAGTTACGCGGGACAGTTACGAAAGGTAACGCGTACACGCTTCTTTCCAGTCTCCTCATCAAGCCGTCGGACAGCCTGGAGAGCCAGCTGGCCACGGCGGCCAACAGCTGCCACGTGACGGAGGCGCTGATGCGCTGGTGCGAGCGCCTGTGGGTGGTGCCCGGCGTACTGCTCGCCGCCGCGCGCCGCAAGCGCTCCCCGCAGCGCCGCCCGCACCTGCCCTGAGCGCGCCCGCACCTGCCCTGAGCGCGCCCGTCGAACGGTGCTCGCCTTCAGTGTTATATCCGATGAGAACGATTTATATATTTCAGTCAAATCGTGCTGTGTTTATATTTTATTCTTGAACGATACTTGATAGTTGAGTGATGATTATAAATGTTTATCTACGATTGTACTCCATTACGTTAAAGTATTTTATATAGGAGTGTGAATAAGATACCAAATATTCAACCGTATTTGTTAATTTATACCTAGTGATATTTTTATTCTTTCTATCCCGTCCCGCTTTTTTATTTGGGATCGGAGTAATCTTAACGGTTTTTATGACGGACCTTCTGTCGAACCCGACTCTTCTTAAAAATGTAATCAGTTCTAGACGAGATAAACGCAGAATAATGAATCCCACAAATCGCAGGCGATAGTTTAAAACAGCCGGGGTTGTATATACCCATCCTGGGGTAGCATAAGCCATTAGAGCATACACATTAATTAGCCTAGACCCATTATTCAATATTATTGAATGATATTCCAGTTAGAGGCTCCGTCTTTTTTATAAATCTGATCACAAAAAGTGTATACTTACTGAAAATATTTGAATATACATTAATAATTTAGTACTACTGACAGTTCTTTTTTTAAACTAACCTATTTTACTTATACCACATATATAAAAAAATAGACTATGGTCCCTTTCACATTCCAAGCAGAGACAAAAGATTCAGTGACCAAAATCTAAATACTGCTTAAAATTTGTCTTTACTATTTTTAAATTAATGACTATTGTTGATGTTTGTACGTATTTTTGTATTATTAGTCAGTATTTGATGATGAGGCTGTCTATACTTCGTCTTGGTTGCAATTGAGTAACTGTTACTGTAGTTTTGTAATTCTATTTACTCAAATTTCATCATATTCTTAAGATATTATTGTAAATAACACTCATTTTAGAAAGAGAAGCAATGGTTAAGAGTGAGACTATATAACTACGCAGAATATTATGCAGAAAGTAGGTACTAACGTTTTTGACAAGTCCATTATTAAATTAATTGTATACGTATGATTAGGTGTACATATATGGCCATTTTTTTACTCTATGGCACCATAGAGCAACACGGGCCACAGAACGGATGAAAGTAGACACAGCGTCTTTTTCCGATACAAATCAGTTTGTCATTTTTTGCGAGTTGCAATCTTCATAAACAAACGTTTTAGACTCGCATACAAAAACAACAATTGAAACATTCAAAGTTTCATGCACACATAGATTACATTTGACATTCTGTAACGCATAGGCCCATTCGGGCTTACAATTTGACAGCATAGAATGCTTACGTGTGTTTACTCTTTACCGTGTTGCTTTATGTATGGCAATTATGGCACAGTTAAAAATAGAATTGTTTTGTTAAAGTGGAAATTAGTACTGGAGTTCATATATTAGCCTAATATCGAAAAAACACATTTAACATCAGTGAAGACCTCATGTCGCGGATGTTAAATAACATAGCAACAAATAGGAAAATATACCTACATAGCACTTAAAAAGCGCGCAATACCTTTTCTTTTTACTTTTTTAACCATCACATAGATTTTGATTGCGTTAATTCCTGTGACATCTATGCCTGTGAATAATAAAACTCGTTCTACCAGTAGAACTGTCTCGACAGTAACTTATCAATCGTAGCCACGCAAAGTTTGCACCTCGCATCGATTACGCCACACTTACGTTTAGGTACGGTATGCAAAAAAGTAATTCGCTATTAAAATTCGACTTGCGAATGATTGTTACTAAATGTCAGCTAAGTCAATTTTCTGTAATAACTGATGTTTTCATAGAAAATTGACTTTCACGACGACGATTGACGATCACGGAAAGGTGAGCGGGGAAGTGGGCGCGGCACCGCAGTACAGGGAGGTGCAAACTTAGCTCGGCGGCGTGGTAAGTACCTAATCCAGGTGCCTTTATATTCGTAAGATGGCAGTCAAGGTAACGAAATGTCCAGCAGCAGCGACAGTGTCATCCAAGCGTGGAAGAATGACTTTTCAGTTATTAAGGTCACGAATAACTTGGATTGATCCTGTCTACATATAAAGATCTTGTCAATTTGCTGAATAGGTATGATTTTCAGAACGTGAAACGAAGTTGACGTTTAATTGTTTTCTATATACCTACATTACCTTATTGTTTATAACCGTGATATTGGGCACACGCAATGTTCTTAGTAAAATTGATTGATTGAAACAAAATTATATCAATCATGGTTTTATTTAATTCTTGCCTGCGCTCTCTAAACAAAGAAGTCTATAAGAAAAATAAGTTACCCAATAAAAAAATCTGTAAAAAGTGAATAGTGTACGTGAGGGTACATAAAGTTGAAAATCGTATGTTTGTCTCCGCTGAACTGATTTAGTGGACTTGCTACTGTCTATGAACGGTATATTCTCCAGGGGTTGTATAATGTGGTGCCTTTCAAATGATATTAGTTCACTCGTAACATGTAAATATTATATTCATCGGTTTTTCTAACATATATAACTGATATTAGGCATACAAAGACTGACTTGGTGTATTACTATATGTAATTTTATTTCATAAGTGTATCTATTATCAATTTAATAAAATGCATATTACTTTAACTGCGTTGTTTTTATTTATTTATTGTCTACTACTTTTTTTTATGGAATAGGGCGCAAACGAGCAGACGTATCGTCTGATGGTAAGCGATTACCGCCGCCCATGGACACCTCTAACACCAAAGGCATCACAACTGCTTTGCCGGCCTTGGGAAATAAGGGGAAGGGTTGGATTATGGGCCTCACACACTAGGTGAAACACAGCGCAGGCGCTGTTTCACACCGCTTTTCTGTGAGGCCGTGGTATCACTCCGGTCGAGCCGGCCCATGCATGCCGAAACTCGGCTCTCCTATGGGACTTGATTTTCGCGCATCGTATTGTTGTGATGGACCCTAAATATTTCTAAAAATGTATGTTTTGTTACAGCTTGGAATAACTGACTTTCATTTGAAATGGCAATACTGCCAACCTTCTAAGAATGTTCCAGTCGTAAACTTTGGGGAGTGTTTTTTGGCTAGAAGTAACAAATTAAAACTCTCATACTCCAAACAATCGCTGGCCAGAGCATATGAATAGGAAGAAGAGAAGAAAACAGTTACGTAGTACAAGATATTTATTTAAAAAGTACAAATGCAACTTTTGGACCATAAAGAGCACACTATACACTTTATCCAGTATCATAAGTCACATTATCTGCTTCTGTCAATTAATTAAAACCGAACGCAGATTCATTTTACTTCTCTTACGGTTTGCTTTCCATTCAACCCTGAATACCAAATATTAATACTTAAAATTCTTGACTAAATATACAGCTTCATTATCAGCCCCACAAAGAATCCGGCCTTTGTCGCAATGGAGTGTGTTTATCGACTTGTGTAATGATGAAATCAGGGAGTTAACCATCATGGAACTTTTATCATCTAACGGCATCCATGAAACTATTTGATTATCAGTTCCTTTCGAACTCTTTGTCATAGTTTCCATGTTCCATTCCCATAATTCCCCTGAAACTGAACATGTGATCAGTTTGTGAGGGTTTTCTGGGTGGAACTGCATTTCATTCACTCCAGCTGAGTGAGCGTTGACTAGGGACGTGGGAAAAGCATTCATACGTAAGTCCCAAACTGCTAGAGAACCAGACTCACTGCCAGCAAGGATTATATGTGGTTGAGTTGGGTGGTGGATAATACAGGTTGCTGCTAGTTCATCTCCGGCTAGCAGGAAAGAAGCGGCAGGTTTGTTCTCAGATGATCTTAGGTCCCAGATTTTCATGTGGCCTCGAAGATTACCGGTTATAGCCTGAAATTAATAATTTAAACTTTTGAACAAATTGGATTGGAGACTGCCTCGATGGGCTAACGATTACGTATGCGACTGTCAATCAAGTGGTCACGTGTTCGATTTTCGAATGGGTACCGAAAACTGTTCTTGGGTTTTACTAATAAGAACTTCTTAACAGTAAGGATTCTGATAGTATTTCATGAATTAGCCTCGGAGAACACGTTAAACCGTAGACCCCGGTTGTCATGAACATCTCTGGCAATCGGTACTGGGAAGTCAGTGCCCTCAAATATTCTAACAACTAGTTCAGTTCACCTTCGAATTCAGTTCACTTTCAGGGTTGCGGAGGTCCAATGCCAGTTGCTCGTGGAAAACTGATTTTCAGATAAAACTGGTTGAAATAGTAGCTCACTCCAAATCCAAAAAAATCTTGGGAATGGTAAAAGCCAGGAAGAAGAATAAATTGGATATAGTTTAGATTTTTTGAAAACCACCTACCTTATAATCATTTAACAATCAGTAACAAGCTAGATGTAACATACTATCATTGGATATAATTGAGTTGTCTAACCATATAGCTTTTATTTATTTATTTATAACTTTATGCACTTTTGTACTTTGGTGGACTTAATGCCCAGGTCATTCTCTACCAGTCAACCTTCGGGGGTGTAGAAATCTTGTGAGATAGGAGCACATAGGTTATATAACTTCGATCCAAGATACATAAATAAGCAAGATACATACATACATAGATATAGATATAAAATATAGTGTACTTATAAATATATTTATATACCAAATACATACATACATTTCAATTTACATTATATTCACACACTATGGATTTGATAAAATTGGTTGGCGTGATATCCTTTTGTTAATTCTAGCATATGATTTAGAAAGAGCTCATGTACCTTCTTTTTAAATGCAAAACGGTTAGTGGAAATCCCGATTTCAAGAGGAGGACGATTTAGGAGTTGAGGTATGGACCTCCAATATACTCACTCACTCAGTGAAACACAGCGCAAGCGAAGAATAAGCATGGCTCTCCAATAGTAAACAGATTACTCATTTATTTATCGTTCTTGCAATCACTTATATTGCATAAGACAGTTTATAAAGTAGGGACTTTCTTCTACCCTCACTGAATGGATCATTTACACTACGTCAGCTGTCTGGCCAGTGGTTATAAACAATTCTTATTAGATCTTATCATCAACAATAGGTAATGTCCCACGCCTGGGCTGGAGTCTCCTTAGATCTTATCTAATATGTCATTAGCTATACATATAGAAGTTTATTATCAAATACCGAATTATGACAACATTTATATGTATATACATTGTACCTCTCTCTATGAAAATTATTGGAATGGAGGAGTAAGAGATTTGGCACAGTTAACGCTTATATGGAGGCAAAGTGAAAAAATCTAAGCACTAGTATAATTAAATATCTCAAATCCTTTAATAATTTTATAGTTTACTATTTTGTAGTATTAAAAACTCACCTCATTATGCTTAATAAAGCATACAGAGTGTAAAGAGCAGCTGTCCGCTTGCTTTATAGTGCGGGTGATCTCTCCCCTCCTTCCACTTAAGATGTTCACATTTCCGTCTTCTCCTATTGTGGCAATATCTCCTTCGAGTGTATCTAATGAGGTGCAAGAACATTTTTCTTCCCTATAAAAGGTTTGAAAAATACATTTTGTTGAATAGTGCAGTGGCCCACCCTGCATGATCACCTCGCCTGGTCGGAGGATCCTACCTTTGTGTTGGAGGGACATTGATACCAGTTCCTCCACAAGTTAATCTAGTTATAATAACACAGGCTCTGCTTAGTTTGAAACTAGAAGGTGTGTTTGTGAGAACAGTCCGGAAAAAAAAATTAAGTATAACTAAGTATACTCAAATTACATAAAAATAACTACAAACTCTTGAAGTGGGTTTTGTATATTTAAAATGCAATAATTTGGTCTTACAGTGGAAAATTTTTTGTTCATAACATTTTGTTCAATATTCTTTTTTATACCACTCTCCTTATATATCCATACATACAAAATTAATTTAAATCAAGCTGTTAAAATTATAATTATCTTGACTGCTGAATTGAAATTGAGGATCATGTTAAATACTCTTTTGGCCACCTTTAATATTAAAATAGTTAGCCGTTTTGCTATATTTAGTATTAACAGTGCTAAATGTTGATAGGTCTTATTGCCAGACCTATGCTATGATTTCAGGTTTCTTTCATCATACCAAGTTTCTTAGCCTAGATAAAGTATTGAAAGATTGCTTACCCATAGCTGTGCAATTGTTTAAAGTGAAATAACTCCTTTAGTGGCGATTTCTTATCGTAAACACTAACTTCGAGCACTTTAACGTCCCCATTGGATAACGAAACTGCGATTTTATTCTTATCCGTAAACTTTATTTGTGTGACATCACCTTCTACGGGATATGAAGAAAGCTCATGTGGATAATCAATTTCATCATCTTCATCAGGGTTCTCCAGAGTCCAAACTTTGATTGCATTGATATCATCGTCCCAACTCCCGGTAAAAAAACATTTTGTTTCCACGTATTCTTCAGGTATCCATCGGACTTTATTTATTTTTTGAGATACAAACTTGCCTTGGACTTCGAGAGGCATGTTTGTTAATAAAAATTAAACGTGAAATAAGTTAAATATTCAAATTAGTTGAATAATTTCGCGCTCGTTTACGATAACAATCTGTCTATTTTTAGGTTATAAAATAGCACTTCTTTCAACGCTACTGTAAAAAATCTTTCCGTTAATCTGTAAGATTATAATAGCGGTTTAAATCTATCAAAAAGCTAACACTAAAAAATTTAATTACTGTAAATTTTTTTTTTACTGTTGTTTTACATTCTTATTTTTATTTTTCGCGTTTCATAAAAACTCAACATGTTGTAATTTAGCTAAGCATGCGTAAAACAAACCGTTACCATTACTAAAACCTGCGTTCAGAAATATTTAACCTTCAAAATGAAATATTGTTAAAAAAAATAGTCTTTTCTAATTTTAATTGAATTTATACGGATGTAACTCCTGTCTATTACTAATATAAAATACGAAATCACATGTCATTTGTAAATTAAGCACTTTAGAACTTATCTCGGCAAACCCACGAATTACTCATTCATTTTTTTTTTAACGAATGTTTGAACATCACCTGACAGTGGACAACTTGTTTGTTTTGATTTGTTGATTAAATAGTGATAAAGCGTCAGCAATTTGAGATACCAAACTACAGAGAATTTTGTAGTTCAAATTTCTGTACTTGTCACCGAAAAAAACGTTTAATTTACATTTTTAAACTACTGCAAAACAATGGCTCCAGAAGTTTTGCTACCGGCGCAATCCGGTGAATTTATTGCAAAAAATGCAAAATATGTTAAAATTCATAAAACAGGGCTCGATAAACTTTGTGAAGAGGTGAGTAATAAAGATAACAGACACAGCACTCTCTATTGATCTAAAATTAACTAATAGTCTATATCATGACTTCTTTCGTTGCTTGAAAATCAATGAATCAATGCCTACTGTAAATACAGTTCCAATTATGAATAAAAAATAATTTAAAAACTTACCTCCTTATTTATGATACCTTGTTTTAGAGTGTCCTAACTCCGTAATTATGTATGTACAAAGTTAACTAAAACATTAAACATTTACAGATGATGTTATCAATTAACAACAAGTTAGAAGTCCCAGATACTGGTGTGAACATCATGCAGGTACTGAAGGACCATGAGAGGGCTGCAGACTGGGTGTTTGTGGCTGATGCACTGAACTTTTGTTTTTGGTCTTACACCAATGCCCAGAAATGGACTGTTGATGGACAAACTGGATATTATGCATTGGAAGCTGCACTTTCCAGGGCTATGAAGGTCTTTATATTTATTTAATTATATTTCTGTTGGTTTGTTACCACTGTGACTAGACCACCATGGTGTAGATAAATAATCTTATTGTCATGGTTAAAAAATTGGTATCTGATATTAAAATGCCATTATTTCTATTGATATTAATGTAAATTATACAACTTCACACATTTGATTCCAAACAAGGCTTAAGACTGCCTCAGTAGCGCAGTGGTAGCGTACGCTACTGCTATCCATGAGGTCTCGGGTTTGAATCCTGGGTTTGACCAAGTGTTTGTATGATCTGCAAATATTTGTTTCGGAGTTTGGGTGGATTCTATGTATGTACGAAAAAAAATGTATTTATGTATTCATATTAGTTGTCTAGTACCCATGATACAAGCTTTGCTTGGTTTGGGACTAGATGGCGTTGTGTGTTAGATGTCCGAAATATTTATATTTATTTATTTATTTAATTATTTAGGCAGAGCCTGTACCATGATGTCCTGACTGTTGATAAGAATACTAATACAAATTTTTAAATACATACTGATATATAGATAGTGAGAGGCCTATGACCAGTGGACTATGATAGGCTGATGATGATGATGATGATGATGATGGTATAAATAGATATTCTGAATTCAATATTCCCACGATTTCACATTAAATTTTATATAATGCTCATCATAATCATCTCAGCAAATAGATACTCACTGCTAGTCTCCTCCTCCCCACATAGGCCTCCTTCAAGGTCTTGCTCAAGAAACAGTTCCGTGCTGAAAAATGACAGATTAAGTTATGTAATTCTTGAATAGGGACTACATAGTATATAATAATAAAGCCTTTAATTTCCAAACTAGAAGTGCACCTCGGCTTATGGGTAGACAATAAATATAATAAATTTGAACACACTCTTAGCAAACTTTACAAGCTTAGAACACTTGACCATGTCTCGAAATTTTCATAAGGACCACTAACTATTTTGCGAGTATAATATAGCCTATGTTACTTGGGGATAATTTAGCTTTCTACCAGTGCTTTTTTTTTAAATTGGTTCAATAGTTTCGGATCCTATCCAATGCAAACAAACAAACAATCAAATCTTTCCTCTTTATAATATTAGTATAGATATTAATGACAATATTATTTTTGTTTCATTAGTAGTGTTACTTTTTCATTTTCTATTTATCCTTGTCCCTCCCTGTCTGTATCTAGCTCTCCAAGTACCTCTTTGTTATTATCAACCCATCTGTTAATTGGCCTTCCAATCTTCCTTTTGCCTATTGGTCCTATCCATTTTGTTGCCAGGAGTTTTCGTGCTATGTAACCAACCTAGTGTCACTTCTCTTTAAGAGCAAGAGTAAGGGCTTCTTGCAACTTTGTTCTTGCCCTGATGATTTTGATATTTATCTTGTCTATTTCCATTATTTTTAGCATACTCCATTCCATTTTTCTTTTGGTTGTTATTATACTTCTTTTAATTGGAGACCACATAATATGATAACATTAAAAAAAAATCGAATATAAAAGTTACAGTGTTTCGTTGAATTTATTATTTCTTAATTTTTTTATTTGAGTTTGTGGAAGTGGTCTGTTTGTGGAACCGATTTATTCTATTGGTTGACTTTCGTCTAATTTTGCACTTGTTGTGTGTGAGTGTGTGGGTGTGTGAGTGTGTGGGTGTGTGAGTGTGTGGGTGTGTGAGTGATTGGGTGTGTGAGTGTGTGGGCGTGTGAGTGTGTGGGAGTGTGAGTGTGTGGGTGTGTGAGTGTGTGTGTGTGTGTGTGTGTGTGAGTGTGTGGTGTGTGAGTGTGTGTGTGAGTGAGTTTGTGTGTGAGTGTGTGAGTGAGTAAGTGTAGCCATTTAGCTATAGGAATAGAAGAATCAAATCCAGTGCCGTTCAGGTCACTTCTTCATTAACAGGCTACTTCATTTGTTCACTACAAACTTTTGCACTGCTAAAAATCACAATATACAATAACTTCAGAAATACAATACAAAACTTGCTATTCCTGTATTTCTTATATTCAATTTTAAGTGAAACTAAAATATTGGCTAAGTTGTTATTTGAAGTGACTTGGAAACTTACTTCCCAATCGAATTCCGAAACAATATAGCTATAAAGATTAATCTCACCCTGTCCTACGACCTAAATTTTCAGAATTTCAAGAATTTTTTAAAAAAGTCAACAATGACACCAATCAAATACCATAAAGTGAGGAATTCAATCTGTACGCTGATGATACCTGTATATTTTATAAAGGATCTTACATTAATGAAGTAATTAAATTAGCACAAAATGACCTGAATGAAAGTTACACAAATAGTTTCAGCACAACTTAAAATTATTATCTCAAAAACATGTTATGAAATATTAAAAGCAAAGAACAAACTATTACAACACTACCCTAAACTGTACATAAATAACATACAACTGAAAGAATCTGTCGAAGATAAGTACCTGTACCAGATTGGTCAGTGGCTTAACATGGAAATCGCATATATTGTAGTGAGTTATAATTATATATTTATATACATGGGCGTACCGAAAGGGGGCAGGTAGGGGCAGTTGCCCAGGGGGGTTTTCTTTACATCCCTACTAACTATCGTCTTATATGGTTAAAGTTAAGAAAAAGTACTTTTTGCCATTTGGAATACAATATACAACTTGTAAAAATCGTGCGTCGCGCCCTTTCTACCAACTTTCTTTCTACTTTGTTTCTGTCTTTCTACCAACACGTTAGCAGCGCTGTAAGCAAAAATGCCGCACTCTACGCATCCACATACATTACTGAATCTAGTCGAGCCACTTTGAGTGCGGTGAAGATCAGATCATTGGAGTACTCCAACTTAGAGGTCAAATTCGGGGGAAATACTTCTATGGGTATTTTTAGGGCTTTTTGAATATAATATACAGTTTTAAATTGTTGAGAAATAAAAATATGCCCAAGTATCTATTAACCTTGGGAGAATCGAAATTAGCCTCTCATATTTAGGAATGGATTTATTGACTTAGCTCCACCTCTTACAAGTAGGTACTTATAGCTTTATACCAAAGGTACTCTGTGACAAATGGTTGCATTATGCCTATACTTCTTGAAAATTTATTAATTACCGTGTTGGTACCTATATAAAATAAAGTTACAAATTGCGTGTTACCTAAATTTAATATACTGTGTCGCACTTTTTGAATAATTAATTGTTATACTTGGTGTCGACATATCGAGTGAAGTCCAGTCTCATGGCTATTTGGAGGGTAAAGCTGAACTGGCCTCGTAGAAGCTTGGCGTTCTCAACAGATCGAGACGGTATTGCACTCTGGCCCACCGCCTTCTGCTTTATAAGTCCTCATATGGAATACTGTTTTTATTACTGCCCAGTACCAGTTTCTCCCTCTGGACTGCGTCTAACGGAGCGCAACTCGATCGTTGACTGTCAATATTTCAAATCGGTTAGACTCCATAGTAATAAGGTATAGCGATGTGGCCTCGCTGTGTATTCTATTGCTTTTATTATAGGAAGTGCTCCGAGGAATTGTTTGAACTGATCCCTGCCGCCTCTTTCCGCCATTGTTTTAAGCGGCAGAAGTTTCATCACCATCGTTTAGATGGTTGGCAGTACACCACTGTGCGTTTTTCTAGAAACTTTCTGTCTCGCACAACAAAATTGAGAATTAACTGTCGCCTGCGGTATTACCGGACCAATACGATCTTCAATTTTAGGCAAAGAACGTACTCCATTTTAAAAGGCCGGCAAAACACTAGTGACGCCTTTGGTGTTGCGGGTGTCCATGGGCGGCGGTAATCGCTTATTATCAGGCGATTCGTCTACTTGTTTACCGCTTATTCGTCTACTTGTATACCGTTTTTTGTCATCTAAGTTATTTTTATTATATTATTTCTTTCGAGTAAAATTTATATAAACATTATTGCATCAAGTCGTTTTTAATATTAATAATACAATTATTTTGTATTTCAACGAATAAACGGAAAGGCAACTGGGAGCGTCACAATAGTTATCGTTCTTCTAATGTCCCATCCAAACTCTCGCGATTGCGTCGTTCTTCGCATCCTTTGACTCGCGCCTAAAAACCGAACACAAAGCAAGCGAGGCAAGACGAGGGAGCACGAGCGCACCGTCCTCACTCTCGAACTCGCGTTGCCTCGTGTAGCGTGGTGGAGAGTGTGGATGGGGCATAAAAGATGTTGTTTACGACCGAAACCGATGCGTTTGAATGCGGCCGAGCCTTACGCACTCGTAGCACTCGAGGCCCGCTGTATCGACAGTCAGTCGGCTCACAACCTTTTGACGCGCTACACGCTATCCACTTGTTGGTTAGTTCGACCGTATCGCTGTGCTTTTCTCTATATTCTGCTTCTAATCTGTCTATGCTCCTTCCGGGCCTTCGCTTACCTGCTTGTGCTGATATTTATTAAGTAGCAGTAAACGACTAAACTGTGAGTATTAAACTTTTGTTTTTTACCACACTACCTACCGACACTTCTATTGTGGTGATCCCAAAGAACACGGCAAAAATGCCTGGAGGAAAGCCTAAAGAGGCACCCCTTCAGCGTGAAGCTGGCAACCAACCGGAGGAATCATTCCGAGTAGGTGTGAGGGTTCCTCTATTCTACGCGGAGAAGCCAGCCTTGTGGTTCAGATGGAGGCGTATTTCGCCCTGTCGTACATAAAGAACGACGAGACCTAATTTTTCTACATCACACGAAATCCAGATCCTCAGAATGCAAGCAAAATTGAGGACATAACAACGTACCCCCCACCGACAAAAAAGTAAGAAAAAGTGGAGAGCGAACTAATAAAACGGCTTTCAGCCTCGATGAAAAAGAAGGTAAAATATCTCTTTATACACGAGGAATTGGGTGATAGAAGGCCGTCACAGTTTTACCGCCATTTGATGAACCTGGCTGGACCTGGAGTACCAGAGGAGTTCCTGCGTAATATCTGCACCAGCCGACGTAGATGACTACATTGTCGTTACTCTGTGGGTGTTCGCGTGAAATGTTCGAATAAATATCTGTTATTTTCTCGTCAAACCGCATACAAATTAGCACATTTGGAGTAGAGCTGCTAAATTTAAAAATTAAGAAGCAGCGTACAAGCTGTATAAAATAAACTAGTATTTTTTTATTTCATTACGACTTTCCTACACCTACAAACAAAATTTACTCAGAAACCAAATTAATTATCCTAAAAAACTATATCACTTTAATACATGTGCCTTAATTAGAAAGATTATAGATGACAAAATTCAAAGTCGTCTCGAATTCAAAACAAATGTAGGAGGGTTTACGATGTAAACCCAATAATATTTACTACCGAATAAAACCGCGTATAAATTACGGTAAAAACAAGTGATTAATATAAAATAGTTTTTTAAACAAGCATTCGTTACTTGTTAATAAAAAAATAACTTTAAGCTCTTTCATTTGATATCCATATTGGGTGGATTGTTCAGAAATTGTAGGTACGCCGCCATTTTTTTTGTGGCGGCCATTTTGGAATAATATAATTGTATTGTCATCTGAAAAAAAGATATATTTCAAATTTCCACTCAATCAGAAAGAAGGATCAAATTTAAATTGCAAGTAATGATTACAGACAAACAACAGGAATTGACAGGTGAAACTAAAAAAATAAAATATATGAAAATTGTTCAAACATAACATTTGATGGGGTACAAATGTTCAACAAACTGCCAAACGAAATTAAAATGACAAAGTATAAATATTTTTAAGAAAAAATTTTAACCGTATCTAACTATTATATTTCTACCTACATCATACACTTATTATTCACGTGAATCTATTGTTGCCTACCTTCCTTATTGTTAATATTCCATATCGTTTGTTCAGTAGTATTTCAGTACTAGAATGAATTTAAACGTGTGTACTGTGATGTTGTGCATATAACATTATTATTTATTCTCGTACATAAAGTTAATTTGTTTGTAAGTCCTAACTGAGGGTGATATCAGATATTTTTTTCATTGGGTCAGTTTGTAAGACATATTAATGTGGGTATGTTAAAGTGTTTCTCTATTAAAAAGCTTAAGCACGTATAACGTATTATTATAGGTACGTATATTAGTAAATGTATTATTTTACTCACAACTATGTCAATCTTTTTTAGTTAAATGTTCTCACAAAATGAATTTCGTTCTTGATTTCTTTTGAGAAAAGTAAAGTTCTTTAACAAGGTAGTCTTGCAGTTAGTGATCCTGATTACTAAGCCAGAGGTTGTGAGTTCAATCCCCGGTCAAGAATCCCCTAGAAAATACCTTCCCGATGACCTACATTCTTTCAAAGTCATATAAATAATAAATATTTTAGACATCTATCTAGTTTCATTCATCACTTACACATCACATTCATCATTTTTCAACGCCATCTAGTTCCAAGCTCTAATACGCTATCCTATTTATATATACCGAGGTAGTTGATATTTTATGTTTCTATGTTCGTTACAGGAAGGTATAGACATCACAAATCCGGAATATTACTCCAAGATCACCAGAGAACAGTTGCAATCAATAATGAGAGGTGACAATGAAGTACAAATACCATTATTTGAAGAGCGGTTGATCGTCCTGCATGAAGTGGGGGCAGCACTACTGAGTAAATACAACGGAACATTTGTGAATTGTTTGAAGAAAGCAAATAAGTCTGCAGCGAAACTCCTTGATATTATTGTGACCGATTTTCCGTGTTTTCGTGATGTAGCAACTTATAATGGACTGAAGGTAAACAGAAATCTTAATTATGTAACAGATATTATACGAATACTAGTTTACCTTTATGAATCGTAAACAATAGAAAAAGTATACTCGAATTGTATGTATGTTGTATAAATAATTCATACATTCTACCAAGAGGCCCGACAGATTGGTACAGCGTTTGTTTCTAGTTTTTCTCCTCTTTTGCAGTGATGTTGTCCTGAGTAACTTGCCACATCTTACGACTTTTACAGAATAAATAAAGATTGTGACACGCCGTATTGTTAATCCATCACTACACGGAAATATACGAGAGAATTAATAATTACTATATAAGCCATTTTCTTATGTACTAACGGGCCCTGATTATAAGCGATTACCGCCGCCGATGAACATCCGCAACACCAGTGCGTTACAAGTATGTTGCTGGTCTTTTAAAAAGGAGTACGCTCTTTTTTTATGGTTTGATGGTCTTATTGGTCTAGGAATATCACAGGCGGCAGTTCATTTCACAGTTTTGTTGTGCGGCGCAGAATATTTCCTTAAAATGACCGAACTGTTTTTTTTTTTTTTTTTAATATTTAAGCTGCCAAAATGACTCTGCCTTGCCTGATGGAAAGCATGAGCAGAATCCAAGAGTGGTGGTCACCATCCTCAATGCGAAAAAGAACAATGCAGCATGGTGACCCACACTATGGCGGCCTGGGGGGTAAGGGGATGGTGAGGGGGATAGGGGGCATTGGATTGGGGTATGGGCCTCCGGTATCCTCACTCACTCGATGAAACACAGCGTAAGCGCTGTTTCACACCGGTTTTCTGTGAGGCCGTGGTATCACTCCGGTCGAGCCGGCCCATTCATGCCGAAGCGTGGCTCTCCCACGGTATATTTCATAGAGCAACACCGTAAGGTGTAACCATACCAACCATAGTGCAAAAGCCCAAACGGACCTATGTCTTACACTGTCTTGACACAGAATATATATTTATGTCTGCGTAAAATTTCGCATGATTTTTTTTAAATTGTTGTTCGTGAGTTCATAGTGACATGTGATTGTTTTTTTTCCCGCAAAAAAAGATAGATATTTTTGAAAAAAGAACTTAACTGTTCCTCTCTATTCCTTGTTGCTCTGTTTAACTCTCTAATAAGAAAAAAACTAATTGTATCAGGATATACGAGTATATATAATGTTTGTCTTACAGGTAGCCTTGTACAAAAGAGCACAGATATTGGTGGCAGATCTGTGGAACTTATTTGGAGGCACTGGTTTAGGGGAATTCACTGATATAGACAAAATAACTATGTTCGCTGACTACAGGGTACCGCAAGTGTTAGTTTATTTTGGTGTATTGACTTACAGCGATGAACTAATGGACAAATTATCTAATGGTAAGTTATCAATAAAATAAAGCAGTTTTTTTAAAGTTCACCTGTCATTTATTCTATCAATTAATCAACAACCTACAACGTCCCACTGTTGGGCTCGGAATTCCTCTCAGGAGAGGGTTAAGGCCATACGTCCCCACATTGGCCGAGTGCGGGGTAGGGACTGGCAAGACAACGTTGTGGCTACGTAATCTTACCGTTGGTTGTTTTTAAGCTGCCCAAAAGTCGCCAACTAAGCTTCACGACTGTTATCCTATGATAACAACTGAGACCGACTCTGTTTAACGTGATCTCCTAATAACGGAGACGCTCATGGTAACACGCCACCAGCGGTCATCCATCCATGGTGATTGTTTCTAATCACCGTGTGCAACTGGCCCAGGAGCGCCTCATGTTCACCTGACAACTATATAATTAAATAAAACTCTAAAATCAGATATTATTTTTACGAATCTAAAAAAGTGTGCTCCAAAGTCCGTGTATTATTTTTGTTACTTGCTAATAATATAAAGAAAGGATCTACCTTTTATACTTGTCTTATAAGCAGTTTGGGAAACAAGGAGGCTTATGTTTTTCGAATGTTCTTTGCCCTAGAGCCTAAACGGCTTATCACATTTTTATGTAGTTGGTGTCATGAGACTCGTCTTAGTCGTGCACTGGGTACATCAAAATAAAAAAAGAACAAAATTAAGGACTTTTGGCGCCAAAAAGTAATAAAAAAATAATGTTTTCAAAATACATCGAATGTAGTATCAAAATAAAGAGTTTTTAACGGTAATTACGAATGTATCTATAACATACATGTTTTATTTAAAAAAACTGAATGTAACAAAGATGACACATATTAACGCAGTCGGGTTTTTTAAATAATTTTACTTGTATATATACCAGTGCAATTTCCCAAATTAAAAAATATGTTATCATTGTTTTAAAGGGAATTTAAAAAAAAAATTTAGTTCATTGTAACTTAATACAATGCACACAAAGCAAAACTATTAGAAAAGCTTATCCATGGCTCGTCAATATTTCAGATGTTCTTCTGCCAAGTGGATCCGAAGAGGAAGTGGAAATTCGCGGCTGCTCGATCCACGCTATTGAACTCCTCAAGAAAAGAATAGAAGAGAAAGTCCAAGGTCAAAACGTTGAGGTGCCCAACTCCAGTTTGATTGACTATTATTTATGGTGCTATAGACGGAAATATGCTGATAAAATGGAAATCATTCCATTTCATAAGACCTTAGGTATTTATTATTAAGTTTTAAAGGACTATTCTGTTGGTCTAGCTGTTTGTGAACCTCATTGCTACAAAACCAGAAGACACTGGCCCGATAGTTGTATAATGAGCTTATTGACAACCTCATATGTCATTCACGTTATATACATGATAATCACAAAATAGGCAGAGACTGTGCTATGGTAATCAAACTCCTGACACCATCAGCTTTTAAAATACCACTGTTGTATATAGAGAGAGCCACGCTTCGGCAAAAATGGGCCGGCTCGAGCGGAGTGATGCCACGGCCTCACAGAAAACCGGTGAAACACACCATGAGTGAGCGAGGATACCGGAGATCTATACTCCAACTCCTCCCCCATACCCCAAATAGTCAACGCACTTGTGACGCCTCTGGTGTTGCAGGTGTCCATGGGCGATGGTAATTGCTTACCATCAGGCGATACGTCTGGTCGTTTGCACCTATTCCATAAAAATATTAAGTCGCTCTTTCCAAAGGGGGTTTTAACCTCGTATACCACTATACTATACATGGAACAGATTTTTTGCTGCTTAACATACTTATACATTTATATAGTATGTTTATCATACTGACATAAATATATAACTTTAAAAAAAAATATACACGAATTATATCTAGAGGCATAAAAATTTTGCTCATCACAGTTATTTGTCTTGTGTGCGAATAGGGTTGATGACCATCGTAAATAAATAGAAGTTCTTTGGGAGTATTTCTAAGTTTATAAATGTTATAATGAAATGTGAAAACAAAAAATCAAAAAATCATTGCTACTTGTTGTGGCGACTTCCACATACAGCGTCAACTTAAAAATATATGACAGCGCCATCTACCAAAGAAACATCGAACTACGGAGCAAAGAAGAAAACTAAGAAACTACTAATCCTAAATCGCGCAATAGAATTTTTCGCGCCGATTAACACATATACAACTTCCCCAACATCAACCGTTGGGCAGTGGCCCGCCAAGCATGATCACCTCGCCTGGTCGGAGGATCCTCCCTTTGTGTTGGAGGCACATGACACCCGTTCCTCCACAGTGGTGACCCCGACCTGATTGGAGGCAGCCTTTGAAGGAGCAAATCAACAGCAGCAACATTAACCGTGGGGCAGTGGCCCGCCAGGCGTGATCACATCGCCTGGTTAGAGGATCCTCCCTTTATGTTGGAGGAACATGAGGCCCGTTCCCCCACAGTGGGGACACCGACGTGATTGGAAGCAGCCTTCGTAGGAGCAGATCTACAGCAGAGCGCCACCATCATGTTCACTCCCACAGCAAGTCTCAGCCAGCCAGCAACCTCTGCCTCAACAGGGATACACCACATGCAGGAAGCGTCCGGTCCTGCCTGGCTTACCACTACGGCCTCAACAGCGTCTAGGCACAGCACACTGCAACTACGGTCCATGTCAGCAGAGCATTTCTCTCCCGTCTATGCAGCAGACAGCCACTACGCAGCAATCGCCCCGACTCACTGGGAACCTCACCGCAGCACCGCGCACCGCATGCGATCCCGACTCATTGGTATCAGCGGACTTCAGCCCCGACTCACTGGGACTAGCGGCATTCAGTTCCGACTCACTAGAACTTGCGGCACTCAGTTCCGACTCACTGGAACTATTCAATTCTGGCACAGGTAAACTCCGCAAAAGAGCACAGACAGCTGACTCATCCAGATATCGACCTCCGGTCTCGGAGGGGAGTTATGTGGCGACTTCCACATACAGCGCCAACAGAAATATACTACAGCGCCATCTACCGAAGATACACTGAACTACGGAGTAACGAATGACCACTACCAAACTAACAAACTACCAATCCTACATCGCGCAATAGAAGTTCTCGCGCCGATTAACATATATACAACGTCCCAACATCAACCGTTAGGGCAGTGGCCCGCCAGGCATGATCACCTCGCCTGGTTGGAGGATCCTCCCTTTGTCTTGGAGGAAGATGTGGCCCGTACCTCCA
The DNA here is from genome assembly GCA_003709505.1 of Hyphantria cunea. Taxonomy (NCBI): domain Eukaryota; kingdom Metazoa; phylum Arthropoda; class Insecta; order Lepidoptera; family Erebidae; genus Hyphantria; species Hyphantria cunea. Next base: position 509,135 of record PKRV01002653.1, read on the forward strand.
CACTTGTGTTCACCGATTATCCCCTAGCTGTCTTCTGACTCATTGCCTTAGCTGAAGGACGCTCCTCAGGATTGCGGGCACCGTCCGAGTCTTCCATATTATTGCTAACGTCGCTGAAACCCTGTCCACGGCACACAGCTGTACATTGTCTCACGATTGACGCAGTGGTTTCAAGTCTTGTAGCAGATCCACATGTTGCAGTGGCCGCAAAGTTTGTCAGGTCTCAACATTAAGGGTCTCGAGCAGCTTTGAAGTAAAAACAATGTAACTATTCTTTGGTCATAAGGTAAATCGTAATCTATATATTCACAATCCAGCAATCACAGCATCTTCTTCCTGTTTTTGTCGACCATATTAACGTTTTATTGGTCTGATCGAAAACTGAAACTGCATCGTATTTAGTCCCGAGCGGCTTTGAAGTTAGATGTTCGTATATCTCGGACATTGTAAATTTACAGGAAATAAAAAGGCTTTTTAATTTTTAATTTATTTATTTTTTATCTCTGACAGAAGAGTGTCACTGATGGGCTTAAGCACTCAGACTAATCACTGCAAAGCAATTCACTTTTGATACTTCGGTATTGAAGGTATTTGCCTACACTCACTATGCTGGGATCTGGTCTCGAACAGCTTTGAAGTGAAAATAATGTACATTATTTGTAGTAGTCGACCTTGTTTGCACAACAGCTTCGAAGTCAAGTGTTCGTATATCTCAGGCAGAAGAGTGTCACTGATGGACTGAAGTACGTCGTCTCGCCTCAGACAAATCGCTGCTAAGCCATCCACTTTCGATACTTCGACACTGAAGGTTTTTGCATATACACAGTACGCTGGGTAGACAGACGGGTTGGTGATTGCAAAGCGACGCTTGTCGCAGCGGTGACGCTGGTGCCCGTCGCAGGCCTGGAGCTCTGCCTGTTCGAATAGATCAACCGCCATCGGTCGGTCGCTAGACTCTCGTTCGTCATCTAGCGGGATGTACCGCGTGCAGGTGGGGTCTGAGGTCGGTTTGGGATGAGAGATGGTGATTCGTTCCATTACATTCCTAGTATATTTTTATACAAAGTTATTGTTTTGACAGATGATAAAAATAACTAATTTGTCTAAGGTGTCAACTACCATATTGACACAAAGACGGCAGTAAAAGTCACTAACCACTACTAGACCTACAGTTATATTATATAGCACACTTGTAAATAATATACAAAATTATAATTAAATAACCAAATTACCTACCCATCGAATTCTAGGTAGTAGAATCGGCTCGTTCGGGGTCCACCCTCTCACTGAAGACCAACCTAAAGTGACAGCATGCGTGCTGTCACGTTTCGTTGGTGAGTGCCAGACTGGCGCCAGTTTGACAGGCTGATATACACATTAAAAAAAGGGTACTTTTGTTGGGTATTTCTTTCGTTCTTGAGGAAGTGAGATTTAGAGAGACCCACTCTCCATACAGTTTCTTCAGTTGTAGGTATCCATTGGCGGCGGTAGGCTCTTACCATGAGGTGAGTGGCCTGCTCGTTTACGTCCTCTCACGTATAAAAATTTCTTATAACAATTTCATTATTATCATAAGTAGAAGTCGCTACTGGAAATAGGCATCTAAGAAAGCAGGTTTTGGCGAAATTTCGCTGGGTGCATAGCAAGGTTGTGAGGGACCACGAATCGATCGCAGCGCGCATCGTGGCCAAAAAAGGGACTTTCGGTAGACCGCATTTCACTTTTTACTTGTGAAATTTACGTATTCATGTATAACTAAAAATAAACTAAACATGTGTCACGAAACCTGCTATGTAGTTAACTTCAAGAATAATGACAAAAATAGTAATATACAATATACAAATTCTATAAAGTTCTATAAGTTTTTGAAGAAATTCCTGGTTTTGCATCCCTTTTGAGTACTTTTCTTTTGCAATCTGTCTGGCACAAGGTGTGCCCCATTGCTGTTCTTCAAAAAGAACTCCACAAAGAAATCTTCAAAAGAACCAATCTTTTGAAGATTTCTTTGTGGTTGATGCAGTGTATCAGAGCCATAATATGTTTACATCTGCCGCTCTGATTGTACAAACAGTCATATCTGTAGAAAAAGGAATCTTAGTTTGTTACATTGACAAATATCATAGTACAAACATATGTATTACGTTAAAAATAGTGCAGATGCCACTGAATTTTGTCGAATAATTTCATTGATTGAACAACCATTACAATCAGTACATTTAATAATATGATTTTCATATTTTATTTATTTTACATCTTGCACATGTTGAGCCAAATCTAATTCTTTTCCTTTTATAATTGTTCGTTGTTAATGGAAAGCGATGTCGTGTATGATTGCTCGGTATTAAGTTTTATAACTTATTTGGCCATGTTAACTGAAAATATATAAAAAGCAGCATTAATAATGACACTTAAGTCATAAATGATCGTCTACAATGTATATATGTATCAAGATACCATTCTTGAAATGAGTAGTTAAGCTCCTTAACAACACATGTTCAATAACCAAGAATGATCCTTTCAGCAAGACCCGGCACCGGGTCATAAAGCTCAATCCGTCCAATCTTGGTTAGATACTAACGATTCGGACTTCATTAGAGCTGAAGACTGGTTGTCATTTAGTCCTGATCTTAGTCCACTGGATTATAATTTATGGTCAGTTTTATAGAGTAAGGCTTACTTTAAACACCATGATAATTTATAATCCCTAAAACAATCCATACGATAGGCAGTGAAGAATTTTCCCAGAGAAATAGTGCGTGGTGCCATTGATAACTGACCTTAAAGTTTAAAAGACTGTATTGTAGCGACCACTTCGAATAAGATTTACATATTTTTAATGGATTTATATGTAATGTATTAAACTACCGCTCTGTAATGGTAATAAATGTTATTTACAATAAAATGTTGTTTTTCTTTGTAACAGTATTTATGGCAAGACTAAGTATATGCAATGCGATATTCGATTTTTGTAATTTATGTTTGTTGTTAACTTACTTCTTGTAAAGTCAGCAATGAGAAAATGAATGTCTGTAAATTGCGATATTCTTTTAAATTATTTCTTTACCTTTTCATAAAGACAAGCCATTAAACCGTTCTAAGTCCGCCGTAATCGAAGCCGCTAGTTAGCGCTGTAAACGCGCACCGAGCGAATATCACACTGGCCATAGGGTTGATAAAGGGTTTGTATGAAGTTTTATTTCTCTTTGCATTAATGTTGTCCAGAGCCCACTAAGGGCACAAACTATGCATTTGTGCCCTTAGTGGATTGGTGGCATAGTATTCTTAATACATCACCACATGGAGGATACAATAGCCATAGTAAAATTATTATTTAACAAAATGCGGGTACTTCATTGATCTCCTTTTAAAGCGTCAGACTGTGAATATATCAAAGAAAACCAATATTTGATACTCATGTATAGGTTTATTCAATACCACCCTTATCTTAACACCTGTTATTAACATTGTTCACAATTTGTATGTTCCACATAGTATTATCACAATACGACTCTGGTTCCGTAGTTATGTAAATAATTTATTGCACAACTTATTTTAGACTATACATAAACACAACCACTATATACTAGCCATTTATAGTATGTATTTACAACTTTGGCATTAGCTCAAGATGAAGAAATGTTTTCGCAAAGAAATGTACTCTGTACCACTTTATAACCGACTTCTTGCTCATAAATTAGTTTATGTGATATGGGACCAAATGGGAAGTATTTATTTGGAAATAAAAAAAAATGAAATCGGTTGATATTTGATGGAATTGTGAGGATACAAGCAAAAAAGTGGATTTTAAAACTTTCTCCTGTTTTTGGAGTTGGCTTAAAACAAGTTTTTTTTCATTGGGAAACTCTTATTTAAACGATGTTTCAGTTCAAGAGAGTTTGGTGTGTGTATATAAATATATACATTAGCATTCGTTTGATTATAATCACAAATATGTATCCTAAAACTCTTTACCGAAAATTTACACTCCCGATTGTCGGCACTTGAAGGAACTTGTTGCAATACATTCTAGAATTAGGTTATAATTTAATTATTTTCACACACACAGGTTTCGCCTTATGACATTACCAAAGGTTAATGGTGTAAAAATAAATAAATAAAATAGTGGTGACAAGTAAAGTGATTAGTAAATTTAATATTAATTTACTGATAGTAAATTTCTACTCAACGTTGTATTGAGTTCTTGGGATAATTTTATATACACTTTCACAATTTCGCAAATGAAGTTGAAGGATAAAAAATTCTTGATCTGTGTATATCCGTCTTGTATAATGTATAAGCTAGTCTTATCTATACATATTTCACGTCTTAATTAGCTAAATAAGATCGTTAAGACAGAGATGATATTTGTAGACCAAATATATATGACAGAGCACATAAAAGTGGCTGATACAGACATACATTTCTTAGCAAAAACAACGTCAACTAATCACTTAAATAAATGAAAATAATGATTACAAAATGGCACTTAAAATTTACACCGTAACCTACCATTTCAGTTATGTGACCTTTATTATATACTACGTTATAAACTAAAGGGAATGACCTGCCCAAATCAGTATCAACTACATTTCTTGTTTAGTATGACCCAAACAAGTCGTAGTCTCACTACTGCGATAAACTCTACGCAATGTACAGAAAATCATGCTATTTAATTATCTTTCAATTGATACCTATCATTGAAGGAATTCTGTGTACGAAGCTAGCGACGTGAGAAGAAAGCAGATACGAAAATACTCAGAGCATGTTTCACTTCTATAGCTTGAACTTGCCTTAGCGGTGTTCTGTCTCTTTCATTTATAATTTATTAGAAAAAGACAGCACTACATATACCTTCTAGCGAGCTGGTGAAACAAGCTCTGTAAAATTAAAGTTTAAAATCAACATTTTGCACTGTCTCAGATTCAAACTGTAATTTGTCCTACAAATCATATGTTCACTAATTTCTAAATAATGTTATGGCATCGCATTTAATTCAACAATCATTTATGGCTAAATTTTGATTTGAGACTTTCAAAGAATGCTAGTTTAGTTTTAATTGTGCCAGGTTCTGGTAGAGGACTGCCTTCCGTAATGGATTCTTTAGTCACCTCTTCAGTGCCTTCTGGAATTTCTTTAGAGCCTCCTGGAACGGTGAGAGGAGTCGACATGGAGAGTTTTAGTTCTTCTCTGAATTCTTTAGAGATACTTCTTGCTGTGAGGCTGTGCATGTACATCTGTTTTTGCTTCTCAGGTTTTAGGGTCTCTGTAAGGACGTTATCCTTGCTTCTCCGCCTTCTGAGATACGATTGTGGTGCCTGAAATATTTTGTGGCAGTTAGTTTTAATATTGTTCTGACTTTTATTAACCTATGCCTACGATATGTCTACGATCGCAGTTAAGAGTATATAGTAGTTCCACATGATTCAAAATATTTAAATGCCAAATTTTATTGAAATTGGTGCAGCAGTTTAGCCGCGTAAGCGTAAGAGATTGGCGGAGCTACTTTCGAATTTCTAATATTATTATAGATAGATAAATTTCACGTGGGAGAGCCACGCTTCGGCATGAATGGGCCGGCTCGACCGGAGAGATACCACGGTCTCACAGAAAACCGGTGTGAAACAGCGCTTGCGCTGTGTTTCACCGAGTGAGTGAGGATACAGGAGGTCCATACCCCATCCCCATTCTCCTTCCCATCCCCCAAAGGCCGGCAACGCACCTGTGACGTCTTTGGTGTTGCAGATGTCCATGGGCGGCGGTAATCGCTTACCATCAGGTGATATATCTGTTCGTTTGCCCGTGATTTCAAAAAACAATCTGAATTTAATTCTAGTCAACTATTTTTTTTGCACTTATAAATTAACAATTAGTCACTAATAGGGACTATAATCTATTGAGGAAAAAATAATAATCTTATTTGACTATCTACTATCTGAGTCATTTCGAAAAATAAATACGAAAAATATTCGAAATTCTGGGTGTGGTATGGACTAAGGCTTCGAAATAATGTATAATTATGTTATGTCATTTATTGACTCACTTGGTGATTAGATAAATAAATCCATCACAGGTGACTAATATTTGTAACCACTTCCAAATATCATAGAACAAGGTATTCTTGAAAAATATGTTGAAAAACTAGACCTACCTTGACGGGTTCTTCTAAATTGTCCATGTTCACGAATATTTTAGCAAGTTCTTTCACTTTTGGTAAATTCTGTAGAACTTCATCAGATTCAAGTGACAATTTACTTTCGTCTGTATCCTCTATCACAGTTTGTTGGCGTACATCATCGCACCCACTAGCACTATCTTCCTCCGAGATGTTCTTATCAACAATGTCAATATTGTCGTTTGTGTCAGTTTCGTATCTCACTGATATGCTATCTTCGGGTTTACATTTAATAATCTCTCCTGTTTGAACGTTGTATATTTTGATAGAGTCTTCCATACTACTAGTGCTCATGTAAGAATTGTCTACGCTGATGGGTGATTTTAAAGGTTCATCGATTTGATTGTCTTTAATAGCTGGTATGGGTGTAGGTGGAATAGTGGGAAGTGTTTGATATGCTTTCTCTAAGATTTCTTCAAATTTTCTATCTGTATCATCATCTACATAGACAGGTGTGGCGGCAAACAGGGTCGGTTCGCTAGTATCTTCATATTCAATCATTATGTCTTCCTTATTGTTAACCGTAGTCGTTATTGATGTCATGTCCTCTTTGCCGGCAAATGTTGTGTAGTGTTGGTTGGTTGCTATCATGTTGAACTGTTTTACAAGTAATCCCTGAAAACGTTGATAATGCTATGACAAAGTTGTGTGCAATTAATAGGTTTGCAATATGGAGTAATTCAGATCTAAATATTCCATCTGTGGTGGTTTACAAGTAGTGTGATCAAATAGTTGCTACTAAAGGTGTTATAGATATTAGTAATATTATATTGTTAGAGACGAGTTCGTATTTATACTAAAGTTTTCGTGCCCTTGAAAGCGCATAAAACGTGCATCACATAAAAATAATAAGTAGAAAAATGATCGATAACCCTAAAAATAATTATGAAAAAGAAATGAATATGTATAGTTGTGTTTATAGTTATAACAATGCTGCAGAGGAGAATATTAGTGTGGTATTAGAGATATATAGTTTAGTCGCAAGCGATCGAATGCAGGTTAGTCAAAATTTCGTTTGCCAAAATCTTACAACACTCACCACTAACATCTTTGAGGATTACGGTAGTACTGAAAATTTTAATAAGAAGAACACAAATCTATGAGTGCAGTACTAAAGATAATAATGTTGTATTAATAGTGCTCAGTGCTGTTAGTCAGCTCTTCATATCCAACAAATAACAACATGCCAACTTTACACACAAGGCAATACTGTGTGTCAAACGAAGATATTTTAGATGTTCGTAAATTGATGACAAAGAATTCCTTTCACCATATATTATGATCGGTCCGTGATGTGAGAGAAACCTAACTATTGGATCCTAACAGATTCGGTTTGACGCTATGTATGTATCGTACACAGTAAGAGATTCTTGTTGAGAATTGATCATATGTCAGTAGGAGTGCCAATCAGAACGGAGGTGGTTATTACATAATTATTGGAACTAGGAGGGGTGCTCTTTCACCATATATCGGTACGAAAGCCTTTGCTTAACCTGAGACTGCCCCCGAACGTAAAATTGAGTTGCGGGCGGCGCTTGGCGCGGACACACAAGTCCTCGCTACGCAGGGTGTTGCTTCGCCTAACATTCGTGTACGTCTCGAATAGATCTTCAGTAATCTCAGGTGTTTCAGGTATTTTAAGTCTAACTATATCCTCGTTTTCCACAAAACCGTCACCTCCATTGCACACAGTTCTATATTGTTGTCTTACGTTGGTGTTTCGACCGACGCTAGCGTTTGTCGCATGATTTTCGTCAGCGTTATCGAATTGTCTATCGGGGTTCTCAAATATGGGGTTTATAGCGAAGTTGGGGCTGGCATTTCTGGGGCTGAGAACGGCGCGGACGATGTTCTGATGAAGGGCGGACGCTTCGAGGTCGCTTAACGAGCTGCTGGCACTTACAGGCGACGTGAACTCTGTATCGAAATTGTCTAAACTGGTCGACTTGTTCATCGACGATATTGAGCTACACTCGCTCACACTTGTTTTTTTGCGCCCGCCGCTCGATGACTTTGCCTCTCTTATGTAATAATCTCGCCCGTATCTGTAATATTAAGATCCTATTTCATTATCTATCCATCAAGTTCTATAAATCTTGTGGAAATTAATCGTCGATTGAGGCCATCGGCTCTTGAATCCATATCCCCCTAAGTCTATTAGGGGCACTCAAATCACAAACACACTTGGATGGTCTCTATTAATAATAAATAAATAAAGGTGGGATAGTTATTTATTTATTGGTCTAGTCCTAAGCTAGGCAGAGCTTGTGTTATGGGTACTAGACAACTGATATAAATAAATATAGACTCTTTTTGTAAATACATACATTTGTTTGTGGATCATACAAACATTTGGTTCGACCCGGGAATCGAACCCGAGACCTCAAGCATAATGTTCGCATACGCGCCACTCACTGAGCCACCGAGGCAGTCAGCCGGACATAAAAAACAGACAATGTCATTTTTTCATCCACAGTTCTTTGATTGTTTTTATCGTTAAGACATTTCAACTGTTCCACTGAAAAATAGTATTTTTACAGACCCGATATTATTAAAAGGGACCATCGATTTGCAACTCCTGATCTACAGATACCCATTGCCGGCGATGATCACTTACCATCAGTTGACCCGTCACATCACACATCACATTTGTCCCCTTTACCATTGAACAAGTAATTTACAACACTTGCTTACCGTTTATATTGCGGTATTTCATCAGCCACGATGTCTTTAAGTAATCTAGGTGACGGACTTGAAGGAGTTCTGCCTATTTCATTTATACTATCGTTACTGAAGGCTGAATTCATTTTGTTATGATTTAAATCCTTGACTGGTGGTTCGTTTGATTCTCTCCCATCGCTATTGTTGTCATTTAATTCATTTTTGTCATCTTCTGTTTCCTTTTTGGTGAACATGTCGAAAAGTGACGCGGTACTTTTTGCTGAAAGTCTCTTCTGAATAGCTTCTGGTGAATACGGATTGTTTGGCATCTCTACGTAATTTAACCATTTCTGGCGTTCTCTATATGCGATTGAACCTAAAAACATAGATCGAAATGTTTATAAAGATGAACACTAGATAATAAAGACAAGAACAGTAAGAAATAGAAAGAGACTATAGAATAAGAAGAATCGACAATAAATTTGCTTCTAACCTGGTATCAAGTCGTCTTCATGATCAGTATCTCGAGTCGGGACCCTGAAACAAAATATATCAATTATTCAGTATATAATAGAAATAACTTGAAATATAGAGATTAGCACGTAACTTGGCCAGATTCGTTAGATGCGCAGAAGTAGTTTTTAGGTCCCTTTGGTTGATAGAGGGACGCGGGGATTGTAGTAGCACGGTTCCGAGCAAGCGATTGGAACGTCAGTCGACTACATTTCGATTTTGTTAGTTTTAATTTATTGCACTAAGTGTACTATGCGCGAACTTACCTCCACTACGCCGAAATCTGGCCAAGTTACGTGCCGACACCCCTCACAAATCAATAGACACGATCATTGATATGGACTACTCGGAATTATCGTCGCTTCTTATGGAAAGCTCCTTCGTCCAACAGTGTGGAGATGATGATGTTTTAAACACAATCATCAGATAACGAGAGAAACTTGACTGCTGTTGACGTAGTCCCAACCAGAGACCAGTCAACTAAGCGGGAGATATTATAAATTGGACGGTTAACTGCCACGACCGCGGAGAGATCAGGCACAGGATCGACAGCTTTACATGCTCTCCGAGGCACGGAGGTTCAGACCCCAACTTCTAAACTGCGAGCTTTTATTAAGTATTTATATAATCACAAAAACTCAATAAACCTGATCCGGGATTCGCACCTGAGGCCTCTTGATCGGCAGTCGCATACGTCAACCAACGAGGCAGTTAAACATTCACATTTATAGATTTACTAAATACATACAAATTATACACAAATTACATCCAAACAGTTCCCATAACACCACTCAGTTCAGTAGTTTTTACGTGAAAGAGTAACAAACATCCATCCATACTGACAAACTTTGGCGTTTATAATAGACTAGTTTATGCCCGCGGCTCCGTTCGTGTATATGTCGGTTATCGCGACAAATAATAGCCCATGTGTTATTCCGATGTATAAGCTATATTACTGTAAAGTTTCATCCAAATCCCTTCAGTAACTTTTGCGTGAATGAGTAACATACATCCTCACAAACTTTCATATTTATAATATTAGTAGGATAGGATTGTACTTTTAAGTTATGTTACGGATATTTGTTTGGTTCTATCATGATAATCCCAAATTTGAAAATAAGATCATATTTTTCTTAAGATTTTTCATACTAGTTATATATATAGTTACTATAAAAAACAACAAGAATAAAATATCCTTACAACACTGCCATTCATATGTCTTTCATTACTAAATTAAATAACATTGAATGTTATGTAATTCGGGCGTATGCCTGCTAATCATCAAAGGCTCAAGTTATTCGATAGTTGATGAGACACTTGAACAGTTACTCACACTTGTGGTCCGTCATCGAAGTGTTTTCTGCGCAGGCTATCTGCATACCTCTGTACTGGTATGGTCACTGTCTCCTCGTATTCGCCTTCGCGCTCGTGTTGAGTGGTTATTGAATCTGGAATGTCATAAACCTACAATTAGTTTCTTTCTCTGTCAGCTGTTTTCATTGCACTAAGATATCTCTGAGTCTTTTATTTTGTGGGCAAATAAGCAAATGTTACTATTTCAGTTCACGATTAATCGATATGTATGAGTCTGCGGCTCACCCGCGTTTATATAGCATATCGCGGTAATTTTTCGGGTTAATATAGTCACAATGTGGTTTTCTAATGGCAAAAAAAAACGAAATTGGTTTAATTACCCTATACAACCTCTCTATAATATAAGTGTAGTCTATCTCTGTTGCATCTATTAGTGTTATCTATCTATAGTATTAATGGAATAGAAATCGATATATAATAGTATGACAACTGAAAATTTACCTAGTAATAATATATATCTAAGGTGTTGATAGAAATAAGTAGTAGAAGAAATACCAATGCAATTGCAATGAAAATTAAAAACATATTGATTAGAAAATTAGTGCAAACACACGAAGGCGACCTTGACAATCTGTCGGTAATACGTGACGTTTTTTAAGGCTATGTAATTTTTATTACTAATATTAGTAACGTTCTCATAAATTTTATCTACTGTGTGTTCGATATGAAAATTACCTTTGTTGCTCGTAAAACTGTCTCCATGTTCAATGACATGTTGCAAACTAAACATGCCATTGTGTAGTTCTCCATTAGTTCTTACATGAGCATTTTCTGTTATTTTATCTGAATTCCCATTAAATAGGGTTCTGTGAATTTCCTCTTTCATAACGAATTCTGCTTTAGGTACAGGCCCACTGTCAATACCGAGAACCAGCTTCCCGCCATCGATTTGGTCCGCAGTTTTGACATTGACAGTTTCAACAATTGTAACGTTATTATCGTTAATTTCGTTAATAATCGCGTCCACAGTTTCATCGTCTTCAACTTTAGTGACAAGTTTGTCAAAGTCATCAATTCCATCAATGATAGTGAGGCTGTCTGGTTCGAAGTCTAAATCATCGACCTTAGGTTTTCCTCCTATCACATGTTTGGATTCTAGTACTTTCTTTACGTCACTTTTGTATTCTAGACTGTGGTCTTCGGAATCACTCGCGTTATCCGAAAGGTCTGTTGTATCGTCGGCGTCTCTGTCACCGATCAGGGCTCTGTACTCAGTGTTAGAGTTTGGCACTAACATGGGTACTGGCACAGACTGCATAGTTTTTATTTTCTTCTTCTGGAACAGCCAGTTTTCTTCCCAAGTGCCGTCTACTGCTTGCAGATCGCTCCCGGATACTTCGTCGAACTCCCTATCCTCATTATCTGAAATGACGGAAAAAAGATTGTATCTATATGCGTTCGCATAAATTAATTTTTGCGTTACACTGTGTAAGCTGATAACGCTATCTAGAAAGAAGTTTATAGCATTGTCCACATTTCTATCCGTTGATTACGATTTACGATATAAGCTTATGTGCGTTAGACTACAATGACTAATGCTTTAACGACAGTTTTGATATAAGTTGTTTATAATTAAATCTTGTAGCTGTACCTAGGTTGTGCACGATGTCCCCTCCAAACTCTGGGAATGGCACCCTCCGTGGCACTTCTAGGGCTTCGTCCGTCGCCTCCCCCTCTTCCCAATCAGACACATCGTCTACTTCATGAAGCTAGAAAATAAATTGCTTTTAAAGTTAAAAATAAGTTGGTACTACTTTTTGGCTGGTAACTGTTAATTAAGCGACGCACAGTGACATTTCTGGTTGAAGCATTTGTGCGTTGTAATCAGATCTCAAAAATACATCCACATAGATACAATTAACAGATTATAATTGATTACAACACAATAAGAATTCGATAAGTAATATAGGTATTAAGCTGGCTGTAAAGAAAAAAAATTTGAAAAGATATTTGTCAGCAGATAAAGAAACAAAAAAGTTTTGCTGTTTCCCGCCAATTTTTAAATTTTTGAATATGATAAATGTCAATTATTAGCAGTTGATCAGATATGGAAATGATTAACTTAAAATATGTTTAGTTAATTGCATGACTCAGAGCAATCTTTTAGGCCAGGCTTTTTTGTTTTTATTTAGTAGCAAATGAAAAAAAATATTCAATTTTTTCAGTGCTTGATTAATTATAATTTATAAATAAGAACTATGATGTCTAAATTAATTTCATCATCATCACCTTTATTACTCCCAAGATTATTTGGAGCCGGTGGCTTCCGCAACCCTGAGGGTGAACTGAATTCGAAGGTTGAACTAGTTGTCAGTGTATTTGAGGGCACTGACTTCTCAATAACGATTGCCATATATATTCATGACAACCGGGACCGACGGCTTAACGTGCTCTCCGAGGCACATTAAGAATTTCATGTAAGAAGAACCCAACAGCAGACCGACTATCGTGTACCATAAGCTAAATTGATTTCTGTACTCTTAAAAATTCAAAATGTTTGCACCGATTGTGTTCAACTTTTGGCTCGATGTACAACATGCCTGATTTTTATCTATATAGTTCCGATGCGTCACAGCAAAGCCTGTCAGGGTTATACACAACTAAATTATCTATAATAACGATTGAATTTCCACCAATGCAAGAACACTAGATCTGACTTACAAACATATTTTACAACAGACAAACATAATAAAAAGATACTTACTGGTGGAGTGATATCCCTATTATGTCGAGTGTGGAGCGATCTGGGCGTAGACCGTTCTGAAGGTGTAGGGCTCGCGCTAGCCGAGTGAATGCCACTGCTGCGCCCTCCAGAACCATTCTCGTTCTGGTAGCGCTCGATCACCTGAAAATTGACAATACACATTTAGACATTGATCGATTCTTATGTAATTAAGAAGACACTTAATGTCACTTTGACTGCATTGTGCGTCTAGTGGTTCAAGCGGTCGCCACGCTTTCTACTGCGCCAAGTGTTGTGAGTTCAAATCCCACGAGGGACAACACTTTGTGTGACCCAAAAATTGTTGTCTTAGGCCTTGGTGTTCTTTGTGCCTTTGTGGCTTTATGTTTATATGTATGTTTATAAAGTCCTTTACGACACAGGAAGAATACACCGCCTCGGTGGCGCAGCGGCAGCACATGCGACTGCTGTTCTTGAGGTCTCGGGTTCGATTCCCGGGTCGGATCAAATGTTTGTATGATCTTAAAATGTTTGTTTCGGAGTTTGGGTGTTTTCTATGTATAATATGTATGTATTTACAAAAATAATAAATATATACATATGTATTTATATCAGTCGTCTAACATCTAACACAAGCTCTGCTTAGTTTGGGACTAGATAGCGTTGTGAGATGTCCGAAATATTTATTTATTTTATATAAGATTTTACTGCTAATGAAGGAGTTGTATTTTCCAATAGATACACTACTGAAGACGCTAATGTCACTAAAGAAATAACATGCTTCAGTTTACAGACTTAAAACTTGTTTCGCTGGAGTGAATTTAATTTTATCAATTATCTGTCTCCTAGGACATACCTTTTTATTGGTAAGTAAGTGTATGTTTTGAAACCCTAAAAACAGCAGCTAACGAGCAGACGATCTGATGGAAAGGTGATTTGAAGAAAAATCGCCCTTGGAAAACATTCAAGAGTCAAGTGCGTTACCATCCTTTAAGACATTCCCGCCAGAATCCAAGACATGGTGGTATGAGCTTCGATAATATTAGTCCCTCGCGACCTCAGTTAAAACCAATCAAAAGACTTGTAAACACCGGTTTTTTATTCGGCTTTGTTGTCCCTCGATGGTGGTGGGACTAAGCTGATGTTGCCTCATCTATCTCTATTTATTTATAGTAACGCTGCTCGCTAATATGGCAGATATCAATGTAATTGTACTTACTGTACTCATTTTGCCCTTAGAGATAATGTAACTAAGTATCAGTGAAAGAAATTTCATAATCGGTTTAGTAGATTCAAAGATTACCTCCTATATAACAACAAAATTAACCTTCTTATCTATAATTCTATACAAATAAATAAAAATATAGTGTCTATTTGTGTAGATAGTGCATATATCTAAGCGGTTATTTTAATGAAATAGACTTTATAGTGTTTATTATATTAAAATAACCGCTTTTTACTAAATACATATGTATGTGTACATCTTACAAAAACCAAAACAATATTTGTCTAAATTTTTGTCAGTCTGTTTATTCCGGTTAATCTATGGAACGACTGGACCGACTTTCAAGGAACTTTCACGGGCAGATAGCTAATGCAATAATGAATAATTAAGGCTTATTTTAGCCTGGATTCGCCCAACGATTGTAAAAGTACAACAATATCCGCGTAGGTGCGCCCCTCAATATTACCCGCGTTTTTTGAATAAAGTCCACTATTTCCATGCTTTTTGAAAAATTTAAGTTAAGCCTTTTAAAATTAGCTGAGATCTATCTGCCAGTGAAAGTCCCGTCAAAATCGGTCAAGACGACCCAGAGGTTAGCTAAAATAAACAGACTGACATATAGAAAAACATTCAGGCAGATTTTGTTAAATGGTTTTTTATGAAGTGCCGTAGTTACTTTCAAATACATTAAGTGAAAAGCTGTTCATTTTGAAATTACGAACAGACAATTTCATTTATGTTTATAGAGATACCCTGTATTGATGCATTCTGACCCGGATATTCGTATTTAGTATAGTACTTGCATGTCCAAGCCTTCCAACTTGCCTAATTTTAATGCTATCAATGATTACCCGATTAAATTTCTGATAACGTCGATCACCTAATGAGATATGAGCTCAAAGTCCTTTGTAGTCAAAGCCTTAATCCTTTATTTTTAATCAGTTTAATTTGGATGTTACTATCTAAATATATGTTTATGTATCAACAGTTGCAAGGCAGTAAATAAATAATGATATAGCTAACAACTTAGTACACGTCCAAAAATTTGCGTTGAATTTTCCTAACGAAGCTAACTTGTGCCTGCGGTTTTATCCGCGTGTATCTCGGTTATCGTGATAAAAAGTAGACTTTGTCCTTCTCCGAGGTTCAATCTAACGCTATACTGAAATTCTTTCAAATCGGTTTAGCGACGAAAGCGTCACAAACTTTTAAAAATTAATTACTTTATGATTTTATATTTAGAAAAATGATATAGCAATTGATATCACTTGTGTGAAGAGAACTGAAAACAAAACAACGCAAGTCTTTTACATATATTTACATATAAATGCCTATCAATGGACTGAAATAGGCTAATGATGACAAAGGACGGTTCAGCACGGTTGGGCCGGCTACCTAAAATTACCTGGAGTAATATTTTCTTCCTTATACAATATACCTATTTAGAAAATTTAGTAGAAACGAAAACTGTTTAGAAATACAAAAAAGTAAATATTAAAACCCAAACACGACAAAAAGCAACGCTGAAAAAGTGTGAAACAACATTTTCAGGACACTGGATTAAATAACGCTACTAAAGAAGCAAGATTATCCACACATAAGCTCTACCAAGATGCCTTCGTTGCAATTTAACAATAATATAACGCTACGATACGATAGTACACAATTATCAGTGTACAGAGACACACATATTCAAGTTTGAAAAGCCGTAGTTACACGTTACATAGAACCGTAACATAACACTTTTATAACGCGTGGCTACGGTTTTTCAAACTTGAATATATGTATCTCCACATACATACATAGCCTGTTAAAATCATAACCTTCCTGTAGTTTTACCGTAGTCGGGTAAAAAATATTGAAAGTTCCAATTACATATTAACGGTAAATAAAATGATTATCAATAAAAGCATTTCTACGTTATGGCAAATGTAGCAGATGGACGCAAAAATTCATCTTGCACGCGCAACTGAGTCAGTGGAACATCAGCTTAATACATCGATAAACACCAACAGAATGAAAAAACAATCAAACCTCGCAGTTTTCTTCGGGAAAGTAGCTCACAATTGTACTGAAGAAATTATACATGACTTGCCACGGGAATTTGAACACTATTTCGATTGTATTGCGTGTTTTAATACAGATATTTTATTGATAAGTTGTCGTTCACACGGGCACGGGTGAGAACTAATGGAACACATCACGGGTGAGACTGACAGTGGGGGCTTAGGGTTGTGGAACAAATGTTATCTTTACTAATAAATAAAAATATTACAATTATCTATGGTGAAGTTTTTATTGTCAATTATTGTGTATTGTCGAGTAAAATAGTAAAAAAGTTTATTGTATTCATGCACTTATTGCACACCTGTAATATAAGGTATTGTTTGTCGAAAAGGGTATTAGATAGAATAGTAAGTAATATAAATAAGTACATCAATTTCAATATATATTGAAGAGAAGGAAAACTTAAATCAAACCTTCTACCAAACCGTCTAACCAGCGTGGTATATTAGGCTAAAACCTTTTTTCTAAGGCAAAGACTATGTCCCGCAATGGTCTTTTAAAGACTAATGATGATTATGACTTTCAAATTATCTACACACACCCACACACTATCGCAGTTCAGGATAGGCAGAGACGATAGAAACCCACTTGCCACGACCCTGACACAAAGCTCAAGCCTCTTTCACATTCATTAGGCCTTTTAAACTCGTTTTCCGGTTACGGGTGCTTTAAAAAAGGTAATATACATTGCCTATCAAGACCTACTTGCAAGTCACAGCAAGGGCATAAATCATTCTGTCAATCATTACAAGAAGCCCAAACCATCATAACATCTCTTTCTCAATTCTAATGATAACACTTGACGTATGGGGCCATGTTTTCTTATATCATTATTCTAGGGTTTATTACTTAAAATTCGCTACTGCTCTCTGAAAATAGGCAAATTCCATATTTGGTCAGCGAAAACCTACAAATCACAAATTTTCAAAACTTATAGTTCTCATTTACAACAAAACGAAAAAACTCTTTTTAAGACTATAATGTGAATTCTCTGTATATCTTTATCCGCAATACAAAATGAGCACGAGATAAAAACCGCAAATCACTGACAAAACTTTTCAAAACTTATAAAAATCACTCATTCATAAAATAGAACAAATCCAAAGTTATCAATTAGAATAAAAGTCCAATAAATAGTTAAGTCATTATTTATGTTAAATCTAAACACTTTCTTTCCTAAAAAAACGCTTAAGCACTCAATAAAAATGCAAATAATTGAATAAATTTTCCAAAAACGTGTACAAACCATTCGCTTACAAAACGAACCTAATTTGTATTATTTGTAATATTTAAAAGATAATTAAATATACACGTCTGCTCGAATAGCTAGTAACTGATACTTTTCATCGTTATTACAAGCTTTAATAGTCCACTGCATAGGGCTCCGCTTAGAAATAACATTTTGGCCTACCATACCTCCGCTTTTTTGGACTACTATACCATACGGGCTAGTCAGGTCGACAAAGGAATTGTTTCGTGTTTTTCATCCCTTTCCTAACATAAATCTTCTAACCCTTTCCTTATTATTTTTGCCACAAAACTACATAAATAAGCAATAAATAAAAGTACAAACCAATGAAAATGTACCGATAAAATTTATACAAACCATTGACATATGGCACTCACCAATCCAATAGCGGCAACAACATAGAGAAATATCACAAAACACACACAAATAAGCGTATACATTTCTTTAAACTAAATTCACTATGAAAATGTCAATTCGGACATTCATCACGTCCTGGTGATTAGTGACAAATGTATGTATATCGATAAATAAGTCATTAATCTCATTATATTTATGACTTACCATTTCTTTTGAATATATCGCATTGATTATGTATAGTGGACTATCTTGGAATCGTACTAGTCGAAGATATGAGTTCTGTATCACACAGTATCATAGATAAGCTATCAAGAAGTAGTTTATATATATGATCGATTGAATTACTTGACAGTATCCTTGTTGTATTTCTCCGTTCGTTTTGCATTATCTGTCGTGGTTTCTCTGATGTTGACCCCGTGGATATGAATAGGATATTTTTATTTTTTCTGAATTTAATTTGATAAATATGTCTAAATAGGCACTTGGTTTTTAAATAAGAAATGTTATTTCTAAAGTGTATTGTCAAATACATGCAGAAAAATATCAGATTCAAATAAAGCCTACACTCCAAAGAGCGCCGATATGAACCGATTAGGTGGAGCGAGTAATTTTGATATAAAAGTATCGAAATTGCTCGCTTGACCTAATCAGTCATCAATTTACAGTAAGTCGAATCATAGGTAAAGAAAGGCATAATGAATGACTTTCATGGGTTTTTTATAACTCTTCTAATCTCTGTAAAACCCTGATGTTGAAATTAACTAATAGCGTCAATCCAATCACAGGAAAAACTCTTGACAGTCTAAATACCTGTACCATTGTTCTTTACCGAACTCGAAACTCATGGTATCTCTAAACCTAGGTCAGTTAATTTACCTAAGTTTTTGTGGCCCTCAGTGAGGCAACCCTAAATTAGAGCGAACGACGCATTTGTAAGGGTTCTCCGGAATATAGGTTTATATGTAAGAACCTCTGCAACTGAAATTATTCTGCTTTCCATCTTGAATGTGGGAACTGCGCAGTTTGACCCGTGAAGCCTAAGGAAGGAAGCCTAGGGGACATACTACTCTAGGCGTAGTATTTGCGGTTCATCTCATGAAAGTTTGAACCAAATGATAACAGATGAAACACAGCTTACATACGGCCGTCTAACCCCAAACTAGACAGAGCAGTTTTATTGTTACTTTACTACACATTTATCTATTACATAAAATTCTCGTGTCGCGGTTTTTTATTACCAAACTCATCCGAAACTGCAGGACCGATTTTAATGAAATTTTGTGTGCATATCAGATAGGTCTGAGAATCGGCCAACATTTATATTTCATACACCTAAATGATAAGGGTGGCCTTAAATTTTATTTTTATGGCAAAACAACGTTTACCGTTTTGGTTTTTAGGTGTACTTAAAACATTGGTACTTAATTTTTAGTGGTTAAATTACTGAAGTGAAAACTTCTTTAGGCTCGTTGAGCACTTTTTATGTGAACGATAATCAATTTTTGGTAGGGGGAAGTCATCGACATGCTGACGTCAAAACACTTCTTTAACCTCGTTGAGCATTTTTTCGTAGAAGTAAATCTTATGAGTTCGCGTCACCGTCACTGTCACCGCGTCACCTTCATGCTGACATCACAAAACTTCTTTGGTCGCGTTGAACACCTTTTGTACGGGTAAATCTTATGGGTTCGCGTCACTGACATGCTAATGTTTGATGTTGATAATTTTAATTTAAACATTATGAAGTTTCTAATTTTAAATATTTATTTTATAAATAACATTCTAAGTAATAAGTTTTCACTTCTATCGGCAGTCCTTAGAACTGCCAAATTAACTATTATTTAAAACATCCCGCAGTTTTTGTGCAGTGGTTGACTTAACGTCTACGGCATTCTCTACCAGTCAATCATTATCATTATATCCGTAATCTCTGACCTTGAGGTCCAGGGATCGATTTTCACTTTAAAAATTATTGTGCGGTTCATTAGAAAGAACGACCAATTACTCTGTGAGTGTAATTTATTTATATATATTTATTAATACTAGTGGTCGCTCAGTGGTCAAAATTCAAAATTTTAACTTAACGTAAATACGTTTTATACATAAGTTTTATACAGTTTATTCATAAGTAAATATTTAGGACATCGAACACAACGCCGTCTAGTCCTAAACTAAGCTGAGCTTGTGCTATGGGTACTAGACAACTGATATAAATACATTTATATCTATTATATTATAATATTTTTTTTTAAATGCATTCATATTAGACACAGAAAACACGCAAATTCTGAAACAAATATTTGCAGATCATACAAACATAAATGTTTGTATGATCTGCAAATATGTCCAATGTCCGATCCGGGCATCGAATCCGAGACCTCAAGCACAGCAGTCGCTTACGCCACCGCTGCGTCACCGAGGCAATATTTCTTTTCTCCCCTTTTATTAGCAAAAGCCTTAATTTTGTCAAAAGTTTCGCTTATTGTACTACGGTGGCCAGATAGGTTGGTAATGGGTTTGTTTCAAATTTTCATTCTCTTTACAATGTCTTCGTCTCGCCTCTACAGTGTCTCGCACTCAGCAACGAAACACGACATCACGAATGCTGTCATTTGGCGTTGATTTTCTGTATGTGTAAGCTCACCTTATTCAAAATAGCCGTCGCTAACAAATCTTCATACGTGGAAGACTCTAGCGAGGGGGTGCGAGGTTCTGCAGCGTACCGCGCCAGGGCTGGCAGCGAAGAAGCTTCTTCGACGACTCTGGCCACGAGACGCTTGAGTTGGACGTGAGCGCCACTGGCACCGCCGCTTGGAGCGGTCGATGGCGACGCATTTCGGGGAGGTGGAAGATCTGGTGACAAATGAAATACGAAATCAGTTTTGTGTTCAATCATACAAACCAACCAAATACCTAAAACTTTTTGATTACTTTAGTACCGCATAAGTGATAGGGGACTAGTTTATTGATGTCAACGGACATTTTAGGATTGAGGCGGCAAGTCGGGTGTCTACCATTGTACGTGCACTTAAATAGGTCTTCTTAAGCGATATTTAAGTCTCCTATGTTAATATGTTAAGCTTTAAATATTTAAAGTAAAAAAACAGATAATTTTATTTATTTAGAAATATGTTTTATTCTATTTTTCATGCATTACGCCTAACCTATAGAAATCTTAGAATCTGCTCATTTATGTGATAGATATATCTATTACTAATTAATGTGGCTGTTATTAAACTTTATTAGCATTCATACCGGATGGTAATTGACAAGGTTACTTCTTGTATTTTTATTCTTTAACAATTAAATAAATATGTTACCGTCTGATTGGCAAAACCGTTAGATTGTATTCTATCTCGCGAGATTGTAAACTGTCGAAACATTGTGAACTGCAATATACTGCCTAAAATTTAACGTATTATATATAGATACATTATAATCTACCGAAGTGCATATATAATAGTCCCCAACCCGCACTTGGTCAGCGTGGGGACGTATGGCCTTAACCCTCTCCTGAGAGGAGACCCAAGCCCAGCAGTGGGACATTATGGGTTGTTGATGACTACCGAAGTGAAACCGTAAAATTGTGATATGGTATGCGACGGAAAGCATCTCGCGCGTTGATTGATTGATCATTATGCTTCCCGTGCCGTTAAATTTGTTTATTAATTCGTTTGTTGCCGAACGTAAAGTATTTTTGTGAGTGTAAATTGATTTCATATGGAAAATACCTCACAGCTTTAGAATTAGTTCCATAAAGTTGTGGTGGCAGTAAAATGAATTTGTAATTAATCAAAGAACTTCTAACCTAACCTAGCTCTATGGTCATAGATACATTATAATCCAACGAAAAATAATAGATTAAATTTACGAATGACAGATCACAATGATGAATCACATTTCTACCGTGGGAGAGCCACGTTTTAGCATGCATGGGCCGGCTCGACCGGAGTGATACCACGGCCTCACAGAAAACCGTCATGAAACAGCGCCTGCGCTGTGTTTCACTGAGTGAGTGAGGATACCGGAGGCCCATAATCCAACCCTTCCCCTCATCCCCCTCCCCATCCCCCAAGGCCGGCAACGCACTTGTGATGCCTCTAGTGTTACGGGTGTCCATGGGCTGCGGCAATCGCTTACCATCAGCCGATACGAAAGTTCGTAGGCCGCCACTCCATTAAAAAAAAAATAGACAATCTTTCGACAGTTTACAATCTCACAAGGTAGATTATAATCCAACGGTATTTTCAATTCTACGGCGACATATATATTATTATTACATCTCATTATATTACCTCCTTTGATTATTGTCTCACGTTTTGTTCATCACGACTAAGCGATATGATTTAATAATCTGCATATTAATTATTTGGATGATAAAAAACATTATTTTAATAAAAAATAAAATATTAAATGGATGTGTTGCCTTGTAAATTGTACTCGTACATAAATAAAGAAATAATTAAGAATAAGTATTTTCGGAATCAATGTGGGGACAGCGTGACATTAAAACTGAGTTTTCCAAACCGTCATTATTAACGGTAGATAAAAATATTTTTTTTGTAATCTATAATAACATGTTTAAAAAAACTTTTCATGTGGAGCGCCTGCCCTACTACCACAATCCAAGTACTTAGTCCTAAAATGAGTTCAACTTTTTATTCTGTTCGTTACCTCAAAACGGATGTCTAAGATAACAAATAATCAGAAATCGGCTAAGTGCGAGTCCGACTCGCGCAGGAACAGTTCCGTACCATTATCTTTACATTTCAAACGTCTACTTGATGCCGTTATCAATATCGAACAAAAACAACCGAATAAATCACAATTATTGTATGGGAACCCAGTGTTTATTAGTATTTGTTGTTATAGCGGCAACAGAAATACATCATCTCTGAAAATTTCAACTGTCTAACTATCTAGGTACATGAGATACGGATGGTGACAGACGGACGGACGGACAGCGATCCCGTTTTACCCTTTGGTAACACAGAACCCTAAAAAACACAGCTGAACAGAGAATTCTTAAAGAATTTTCAAGTCGATCCATTAAGCAGTTCCTGAGATTCCTAAATAGCCCTTAAGAGTGCTGGATTCGTCCAGCCTCTTCTTAAAAAGGAGGATTTGGCGTATAGCTCGCTGGCCAGAAGTATTGGAATAGGGCTTCTTTCAAGTTTCCCCCTTGTATAGTCCCCTGTACAGTAATGTTGTCCTGGGGACATTCCCATGGGATGTATACGGGACGTGACATTTCATTAATCGGCAATCACATGGACATTCTAAGATCAGCGCAATCTAAAAAACAAGCAATCTAGAGAATAACTGCAAAGATGGAGAAGCATCACTAGGTCGCCATCGTGTGGGTCGCCATGCTTCTTCTCACTCGTTTCACTCTTGGCAGAGCGGGCGTGGTCACGTAGAGCTGTCTACACTGGTGGTATAGGGGGACAAAGCTCCATGTTAACATGCTTCATTGTTGCATTAACTGCATTCTCAATGAGTATGTTGACTAACACTCTTGGATTCTGTAATTGGGGGCGAACGAGCAGACGTATCGCCTGATGGTAAGCGATTACCGCCGCCCATGGACACCCGTAACACCAGAGGCGTCACGAGTGCGTTGCCGGCCTTGGAGGATGGGGAGGGGGATGAGGGGAAGGGTTGGATTATGGGCCTCCGGTATCCTCACTCACTCGGTGAAACACAGCGCAGGCGCTGTTTCATACCGGTTTTCTATGAGGCCGTGGTATCACTCCGGTAGAGTCGGCCCATGTATACCGAAGCATGGCTCTCCCACTTAGTTTGGCAGGGCCATAAAAAAATAACTCAGCTACTTTTGGACCAAAAATGCAACCAATACGGAACACGAAACCAAATATTCCGAAGATAATATTATGATATAATTACCGCGATGTTCAAAATCCAAACAAGTTATTAATATAAATTAGCGTGTTTTTATAAGCATTGTGGTGTAATCGTTGAGAACTTGTTGTGGACAAAAAACAAATGCTATGATGTATGTTTGAAATAGTTAGGCTAAGAATCTTAAGGAAGCTTTTCTTAATGAGTTGTCGGGTATTTTAGAGATTTTAATTATCACTAGCGGTTGAATTTCGAACGTTTTGAGTGATTAGATTTATTTTCATTCACTGTATTGTTTGAAAACTCATAGTTTGGCAGGACAAGTCAAATTAATTTGACTTGTCGTGCCAAACAATGAGAGAGGGAATGGTTAACCATTCCCTCTCTCATTAATACAACCGGTAATACACTAGATGGAGTCACTGTATGGAGTCGCCTAAGTTAAGCGGTCACCTCAACGCTTGCTACTGCAATGAGTGTTGTGCGTTTGGTGTCTACTTAGGACAACACGTTTTGTGATACCTACACAAATTATTGTTCTAAGTCTGGGGGTGCTTTGTGTTCGTTTAATTTATGTTTGTAAGATATGTTTCTAATGGGGAGTTGTCTTTTTAAATTTGAAAATAACGTGCCGCATAATAGCTCAATTTACAGTGTTAAAGTTAAGTTCAAACATTAATATCAATAATATTAATACATCAGTGGTCGTTTTAAATAATTATTTAGTTTTAAATCTTCAATTAACACTTAGTGTAAATATAATTAAAATTGATGTAAATCATAAAGTGGCAATAAGTCACGTCTGATGAAAAGTATCAATAGTTTTATTATTAGTGTATTCTTGAATATTTAGGTAATATAATTATACTGAAAAAACAATTGTTTTAGTCCTTAAAGAATCATGGTATACCTGGACAACCTATTTCATTTTTGCAAAATTTTTTGCTAAAATAGCGCATGTTTGCACTAATTTGGAAAATTAATTGTTTTAAGGAGGTCTGGCAAGGCAGCTTATATTATGATTTACAATATGGACTTGTATAGTTTCTTAATTATCATAGTTTAAACGCGAATCGGACTTCTTTTTTCATCTAGTCAAATTATCTATGGAATGGAACATTTTTTCTCAAAGTTCTTTATTCAAAATGAATTTCAAACTTTTTCGACCATTATATGGTACTTACATACCACCGAATCTATGATATATCAAACACTAATTTTATATTTAATAGCTTAAGCTTTAAATACTAAGGTTCAAAATCCTATTTGCCATTGAAGTATAGGGTGTCTCAGTAAGAGTTCATTATTTCATTTTAAAATTAAAATATGTATTTTGTATGTTGTGATTTTAAGCTTCAATTTAGACTGTAGCTTCAATTTAACGTTCATAAATGTCACTTTCAAATTTTCGTATTAAGTTTTCACAATTATAGCATATTCTTTTTTCGCAAAGCGCTTTATTTTGAATTATCGGAATAAACGTATAATACTCCTGCAAAATTCCAGTTGCCACAAAAAAAAATAACACTATCTTTAAAAACTGCACTCTTATTGAGACACCCTATAGTATCCTTTAAGTATTATTTGTAGTGTTCGCAAGTGACAACTTACGTCACACTACAAACATTAGGCAATGTGTTACTGTTTGTTTTCACACAGTGTCCACCGACAATATTTGTTTAATAGACAAATATAGAGTTTAAAGTATGTGTTTCTATTGGATTTCAGGGCTGAAAACGTTCTACTGTCATAGCTCTCTCACGTACGTTGGGAGAATCATACTTGCTCATAAATGGCGACTGGCGGGGATTGCTGATAAAAACTACAGCCGCGTAGACAACAGGTGTGAGCCAATTCTTTATTTTGCTTTTTATCGAATGAAAGTGGCTATAAAAGAAAAAAATCTCTTAGTGTTGACGAAAAAGGCGGGAACAGTCATCACAGACAAGTGTATATCACCGGTTATCGTCACTTACTATGAGATGATCGCTGTGTTTGTTGTCCCCTACCCAAAAAAAAACCTTCCGAAATACGTGTGTTAGTTGAATTTTCTTGTGTGCCTATTAAAAAACCTTAAGATTTTTTATTAATCCTTGAACATAAACCAGAATTCGGCCATTAAAAAAGGATTACGTAACGATGGAGCGATGTAAACCCGACAGGATCTACTTGTCGGGTTTACATAGCATTACATTGGTCGCATTACATCATTACATAGGTCCTCTTTTATACTTTGATTCTCTATTAAACAGTTCGTTTTACTTTAACTAAATGTAAGCATGATTTAATAATTTGTTGCCACATAAACAAGGATTAAATGTAGTACATAATTCCGTGTGCATTTATCGTATTGTTAAAGACCCTTGTGTGTTTATAACATAATATTATCATTAAAGCTATTGTCTGACATTTTTATGTTCATGTCGAGGTCGGGTGCTCACCTCCGGCCGCGTGATGTGTTGGTACTTATTAGTGCTTACGTGTTATTTGAAGTTAAATAGCCATTCTTTAACTAAATTTTACTAAAAATGTATATGAAAACATAACTGTACTAAAGTACAATGTGGAGATGTACGAGTCCTCTAAAATAACCCCATATAAGCTTTTCTATTCTACCATGTTTAGATATATGTTTAATGTTACCAGAGAAAAAAAAACGTTCTTAATACAAAAACAAATAAAAAAGTATTTTTAATGGCATAAATTTAGTCAAAAGTACCTTAGCGGTACCAGAACTTGTTGTGTACGTAACTAACGAAAAGGCTTATGTATCAGAAAATCTGTACTTAATTTGGCGTATAAATAATCATCATCATCAACAACCCATAATGCCCCACTGCTGGGCTCGGGTCCCCTCTCTCAGGAGAGGATTAAGAACCATACGTCCCCACGCTGGCCGAGTGCGGGTTGGGGACTGGCAAGACTACGTTGTGGCTACGTAATCTTGCCGTTGAATGTTTTTAAGCCGCCCAGAGGCATCCAACTAAGCTTTACGAATCATGGAGACGCTCATGGTAACATGCCACCAGCGGTCACCTATCCATGTACTAACCACGCCCTCGTTGTTTACCCTCGATGATTGTCTCTAATCACCGAGTGCAACTGGGCTATGAGCGCCTCGGTAATATAGTAGTATTATAAATATTATAGATAGAGTGCAAATGAGCAAACGTTTTACTTGATGGTAAGCTACTGAAACACACAAGCGCGTTTCCACTTTCGAATTCCTCCGATAGGGCCCATAGGTACCGAAGCATGGTTCTTCCATGGGTTCCTGTTTGGTCGACCATCATCATATTAATACCGGCGAGGTCAGCCGTTTGAGTTCATTGACCTGGTTTTTTTTCAATCGAGTAGTGGAATAGGTCCACATGAGAAATATTATAATAATGGGAAAATACTTAATTACCATTAATATAATGTATTGTGTACTTCATTCAAATTCTAGTTTTTGATAGCTTACATGTTTTCAATGTGTATATATTTTATCTTATAAAATAAACGTAAACGGTAAACGGCCAAGTGCGTGTTGGGGACTGGCAAGACTACGTTGTGGCTACGTAATCTTGCCGTTGAATGTTTTTAAGTAACAACATGTTTTTAACATGTTTTTTTTTTATTTAGGTAACAATCATATTAAACATTTTTTGTGATATAAATAAATATTTTCGGACATCTAATTATCAACGCCTTCTAGTCCAGGCAACTGATATAGATACATACATACTTCTTTTTGTAAATACACACATATTAGAAATCACCCAAACTCTGAAACAAATATTAGTAGATCATACAAACATTAGGTCTACGACCCGGGAATCAAACCGAAGACCTGAAGCACAGCTTTCGCATACGCTACCATTACGCCACCAAGGCGTAGGTACAGATATAGATAATGATTTTGACATTAAATCCAGTTTGTCCTTGAAACAGGTTTGTCACTTCATTGTTAGTATAAAAAATAAGAGAATGAAATCATGTTTAACAACATTTATATAAAAAGTAAAAGTCCTAAATTAATAAAGTACGAATTTATAATAATAACTAAATACACTCACACAAGTCTGTCTGCTTTGAAATGAGGGAGAGTATGAACACGATGCAATGGATAAAAAAAATAAAAAATATACATTCGTTTAGTGTCGGTACATCCGCACGGAATTATGGCTATTGTTGAGAAATTATGATGATATTCTCCTAGCCGATTACGGCCACGGAAGCCAGTCCCAACGGAAACCAGCCAACTACGCAGGAGATACTATAGTGCACAAGTGTGTGCGCAAACACAGGTGCACTGTCTGTTTCCTCTCTCTTAGATACCGAAGGGACGCTTCATCGACACGATCGGGGAGAGATTAGGAGCAGGACCGACAGCTTTACGTGCTCTCCGAAATACATGTACAAATACGTTTTATGAAATAGGAATATATTAATTAATACAACTACATAAAATAAAAACATCTATCTGATGTTCTTAGAGCTTAATAAAACATTTAAAGTTTTTACTAAGAAGAGTCAAGAAACACCTATTCACTGCACTGCTTCGGCGTAAATTGACAAATCATATTTTACTTATGTATGTACGCCTCAGGCAGCCCCTCTGATTTCTTAACCCCTGCTTAAATCGATGGGGGATTTATTTATTTGGCTTTTTTGTACACACAACACGACTACTTATGGTTAATATTGTATATGAGTCGACGACGTTGTGTTTATAAAAAAACTCAAATAAATCTTTTTTTGGCAGTCCAGGGCAAGTTCAAACGGTAAAATATAGGGAAAAATTGCGAGAAAAATAATAAACTACAATGTTGTTTTGAAACACGAAGCTGGTCGAGTGAGCTATTATTTAATTTAAATATAATATAACCTTCGAAGACCACATGGCCTTCTGGCCCTAAACTGGACAGACCTTGTTCTAAAAACATCCAACGGCAAGATATGTAGCCACAACGTATTCCTGCCAGATCCCCAACCCAACGCACTTGGTCAGCGTGCGGACGTATGGCCTTAACCCTCTCCTGTGAGGAGACTAGCCTAGCAGTGGGACATTATGGGTTGTTGATGATGATGATTTATAATACAAATGTCTGTTCCGGGTGATATTCAAACTTAATTTCTCTGGTTTCGGAGTCAGGATCACTAACTCTAGACTACGAAGTCAGTCTAACATAAGAATCGTTTTAACCTGACTGGTCAGATAAATTATTTAGTACGCTTAAAAAATAATGCATTAGTCAGTCGAAAATTATATAGATATGGGGTTTCCAAAGAGATTCTACTCTGCCTAAAAGTGGTGGTCACCATACTCATTGCGAATGCAGACAATGCAACAGAGCAGCATGGTGACTCGCACCATGGCGTCTTAGTGAGATGCTTTTGCATCACTGGGCCTCCGGTCTCGCACTCACCAACGAAACACGAAAGCACTGCAGCTGTCGTTTTCTGTGCGAGGGTAGTTCCGCCCCGGTCGAGCCGGTCCAACCGAGCTGAGATCAGTGAGGCTCTACTACCTTTTCTCTTGTTTTTTCCTCTCTCTGTTTTTCTCTTTTCGGTTCTTATTTTCAAATGATTTTAAGCAGCCTTGTTTTTGGTTTTTATAATAGGTAATATTTTTTTAAACGAGTACAATTATAAATCAATGTCTTTTAGCATCTGGTTGTCCTTTAAGGTCGACTACCACGTATTTGACCATACATAAGAGTAGGTAGTACAAGTTCAGTGTATTAATTTTTAATTTATATTATCAATAATAAATTCTTATAATTAAAACTTCCTGTGTGGGCTAATTGATTAATTATTTATACGAAATCGTGATTCTATTAAGAAAATAAAAAACATCACTACCGGTTTGGTTAATTGGGTAAAAATTAGGATATAAACTAAAAATATCGATAAAATAAAAGTGAGGTTCCTTTGTTATTCTATCACGCTTTTGTAGTACTACGATGAAGTAAAAAGGAAGGGTAATTGTTTTGGCGGTACTTGTATGGTCCAACGTAGTCCGTAAACTACTGAACCGATTTTAATGATTGGTTATATATATGTATTTATTTATGTAGTCGGGTCGTAGTTCGAGCAAACAAGTTAATCAGCTCAAGAAACTTAAGTGTTCCCTCTCGAAAATCAGAGGAAGGAGTATATCCTCTGGTTACTTCGCTCACTTCATCGTGAGGTGGTCTATCTTTTCTCTTTATTTTAAGAAGAATTAGTAATACATTTCATAAATTTACCACTAGTTTACCATAAATAAGAAACCGAAAGTTAAACTTAAAAAAAACAAATGTTGAAGATACAACTAAGTTATGGTTACTGAGGGTAAAGAATTGACAGTTACTTGCGCTATCAGACAAATGTCAAATGTCATTGAACTGACGTTTAGTTGACACATTATATGCTTGCTCTGAGTTCTACTGGGAGATCATTTTTTGTTTTTTCGAATGACAGTCTCCATTATATCTCATCCACATTTTTCATTATTTTCATCACGGCGAAAACTTAAAGACTTAAGATTTGAAGACTTTAAACACTTGACATTGGCAGGACTAGCTGATTAGCTGGTTGCCTTTTCGTCAATTGAAGAAGAAGAATTCTACACGTACTGCTATCCATTTGATCATCATTTAGCCCCTACAAATTATGGTAATGCAATCAAAACTAAATATTCATAATAAGTATTAATTTTATTTCGATGCAGCAACTAGAAGCAAGTTAAAATTAAGTACAGGAAAATTAGTTTACAAAGCTTGTAAACTAATTTTCTAGAAGTTTATTTTTATTAAAAAAATCAATGTTGGTTGTCAATTACAATAATACTAATAATATAAAGTGAAAAGCATCATATTTAAAATCCATAAAAGCACTATGTTTAATAGATTATTAATGTTCACAATTGTCTGCAATGGTTAACATTAATTGTCGGTTTGCTGTTATTAAAATTTGGTTCTGATCGCTGATATGGGTATTGGAACTCTTCAATCCAATATATAAAAATTCTCGTGTTGCGTTGTTTACCGAACTCCTCCAAACGGCTATATCGAATTTCATGAAATTTTTTGTGTATATTAGATAGGTCTGAGAATCGGATAGCATCTATTTTTCATACCCCTAAATGATAAGGGTGGGCAAATCAACGTTTGCCGGGTCAGCTAGTCTCAATATAAAAATGTAATTTTATTTCGTATTCGTTTTGTCAAGTCCAAGCCTACTATGGCTCAGTGAAGATGGTCTTAAATGATCTTTTTAATTCGCAACGTTTTGTACACACACAGTTTTTTTTCAAAATTCTTTTATTGATTTTTATATCCTTATAAAACATAAACCAGTTTCAATATGAACTATTTAATAATAACAAATGTCACGAAAAATATAAGTGTAACAGTCAGTAGCTGAGGTAAATGTTGATTGCACAAAACCAGCTGCCCTCAAGGTCTGAGAAAACGTGCTTATTTACATACACACGTACATGCATATGTGTATATGTACATATATGTAAGAAATACATGTAAATACTTGATGGAGGATTCTGAGGTCACCAAAGGTTCGAGGCTTAATATCTATCATGTGTAAATAATATCTATGCGGGTATATAGCAGGTAGGTATGTTACTGTTTACAACCCCCAAATAAATTTGAAGAGGGTCGGAAAATCTTAATAATCGTTTAGGAATCTAATCGACCGAATCGATCTAATTGACGTAACATAAAGCAGTTTACTTTTTATTAAAAAAAACTAGTCTTACATTCAAATGTACTAAGACAGACTTAGAATATCATCGTGGGTCACAATGTCTCATGTGAGGATCGAACCTATAACACTCGGCGCAGCAAAAAGTGCCAAGCCAAGGTCAACGCTTAAACCGTTACGTTATCTTGTTTCTTTTTTAATGGAATAGAGACCAAAAGAGCAAACGTGTCGCCTGATGGTAAGCGATTACAGCGGCCCATTGACACTCGCAATACCAGAGGCGTCACACGTGTGTTGACGGCCTTTAGGGAATGGGAAGCGGTATGTGATCTTCACTCACACGGTCAAACACAGTGCAGGCAGTAACACCGGTTTTCTGTGAGGCCGGCCTGTGAATATCACTTCGGTTGAGCCGGTCCACTCGTGTCGAAGTATGACTCTTCCACGGTATCTATGCTTCTTGTAATCTGACTATGGCGAAATCAAAAGGAAGGGTCATAGTTTTAGCATTAAAGTTTAAGCCTACGAATGTATTTCCCACCGTTTTAATTATATATTTTTTTGAATACATATAAACAGTTTTTACGTAGTTGAGTTACAGCTTTGAGAACTTTTTCTTGTGTATTCATTCTGTTGATCTCTAAAGAGGGGTTATGAATGACGAACGTGTCTATGAACATACATATAGCTATCTATATAAATTATTGAAGTTTTTATCTGTACTTCGAACCCAGGAAAAAACCAACGTGCGTCATTCATGTTTCGGCAGAACAAATATAGATTTTTCCTTGTACTTTTTGTTATTCATTCAGGGTACAGTATTTACGGATAATAGACGTGTGAATAATTTTATTGTCAATTTCAAATTATACTTTACACCTTTAGTCGAATGGCTTAGGTAAGAATATAAGATTTTCCACGTAGCCACTGGCATAAAACCTCCGCAACCCGAAGAGGAACTTAATTAGAAGGAAACTTAAGTAGAAGTTCTTTACTTTGGTCCGGATGTCGTAAGAAAGCGGTTCCCGAATGCCTCCCGTCCCAGGCGCAGAGTGGCACAGTGTGTGGTTTTAGTCGGTTCGATTCAGAAACATAGCCCCGTCGCAAACCCCGGTGAGGTGAAGTTACGATGGGGGTTTCCAAACGTAAAAAAAAGAAGTTCTTTAGGCACTACTAAAGGAAGGAGGAAAAGAAGGAACTAGGAACTACCTTCAAACATTTTACCTTTTAGACAAATTTGTTGTATTTGAACATTTTTCTTCACATAATAAAGAATGAAGTCGCTTTCGCTGTTTGTTCGCTTAGATCTTTTGAACTACACGACGGATTTCAATACAATTTTCGGCAATAGATAGGGTGATTCAAGAGGATGGTCTATATGTGTAATACATGCATATTATATTAGAGGAAATCTGAGAATTTCAAAGACTTCCAAGCGAAGCTGGCCCGGGTTGTGAGTTGAATTATAAAACATATGTGTAGCTTTAAAATACACTTACCCAAGATCTCCTCCAACCAGTAGCAAGATACATATAGGAAGATAGCCACACCGAGCCAAAACCCGATGAGCAGGAATGCGAGATATTCCCACATTATTGGTTCATCACTAATTAAATACAATATAAATTCACTAATTTAGGAACATCACTAGTTTAAAAAAAGTTATATCTGCTTA
This sequence comes from Hyphantria cunea, assembly GCA_003709505.1. Lineage (NCBI taxonomy): Eukaryota > Metazoa > Arthropoda > Insecta > Lepidoptera > Erebidae > Hyphantria > Hyphantria cunea. Next base: position 542,659 of record PKRV01002653.1, read on the forward strand.
TTCTGTGAGAAATTTTTTGTATAGGTAAGTCGTTTGGTATGAGTTTACGAAAAATAAAAAAAAATATATGTTTGAAATGATAACGCCTTATAAATCCATGAACGCCGGCTGCAGGCACGAAAAAGACGACTCATTGTCACGTTCCGCCCGAGCCGAGTGTGCAAGCGAGAGCGCGCAACTAGCGATAGAGAAACAAGATCAGCCTAAGCGTTCGGCTCGTAAGGTATATTTTTCATCAATATGTCCATTATCCATTGACCGACTATACAGACAACCAAGTTTTAACTAATAGCAAGTTGGTGACCTGCCTTGCTGGTATATCCAAGAGTAAGACGGACTCTCCAAGTCTTTTAGGTTTCCAGAAACTCGAAAATCCCCTTCATTTCATAATTCCTTGGAGGGGTGTAAGTATGGCAACACACTTGTATCTTTTGAGTTGCTAGTGTAGTATTATGGCGGCGGTCACTTACCATCAAGTAACCTGAATATAAAACCGAAATACAAATACGTGTTGTTTAAACTTAAAAGAATTACTACATTCTTCTTTTGTCTTATCCTTAACCTGTCTTTTAGTCTCATTTTTTTGGCCTTGCCTTTTTTTTGTTTTCTTTTGCTGCCAACATTAATATTTTTCTTTCTCTCTATCTAACTATGATAACATTTTCAAGGAGAATTGACTTGGTTCTTACGTTTAAAATAATTTATTTCGCGTGATTCATTTAATTTTATGTATCATCTCAATCATTAGCTTAAAGTAATGTTTGAATCAAAATCTATTAACAATATTATGATTTTATTGTTTTTATCTTGCAATTAATCTATATTTAGAAAAAAAGAATTATCAAATTTGGTA